>JAOTQJ010146666.1:0-34203 GCA_025642045.1 Solanum sejunctum
ATTCTTAAGGACCTAAGTTAAGTAGAATGTTACATAGGTCCCAATACTTTATTAAATCGAACCAATTAAGGACGTTCAGGGTTTAAATTATGTTGCGGGTCCTAATATTCTTGCTCCTAAATTCTTCCCTATCCTACATTTTCTCCTTCTCTACCTGCTACACATATATTGTCAAACGGGCTATGTCATATCCCCTATCAGCATACCATTCCTGCCCTCCCTCATAGTTATCCGAGAGAGCCCTGACACAAATAGATTTCATCCTAGTGCGCATGTTTGCTAGCATAGCTGGAGCATAATAGGATAGCGAAGTAAACTTGAGGTTGTACTCCTTTACACTCATATTATCTTGCTTCAGATTTAGGAATTCTCTTACCTTAGCCTACCTCATCTCACTGGTAAAGAACTATCCTAGAAAGGCCTTCTCAAACACTACCTAACTAATAATTGGCGCCCCATCTGCCCTACTTCCTCTCCACTGATCACTGGAGTCTAGATACTCCTTTAAGCTGGTAGGCAGCCAACTCAACTCTCTTAGTATCACAAATATGCATAACTTGGAACACCTTATAGATCTCAACAATAAAATTTTTAGGATCCTCCTTCACATTCGAGCCCACGAGTTCTGGCGGGTTTATCCTCTGAAACTCTCGAACTTTGGCGGTATCCGACCCATCATTCCTACCATCTCCTCGGTGACCTCCCTGAATAGTGACCACCTGAACAAGAGTCTAGATGGCTTGGCAGAGCTTTATATTAGAGATATCTGCTTGCTGTGGCTGCTCAGCAGGCATAGTTTGACCACTAGGTCCCTCAGGAATTGGGCCAGGCTGGTTTGCATTTCTCCTGGCTGGGCGTCCTTTGCCCCATTACTAGTTCGTCAGCTCTGTGTGGAGGCTTGATCTGAAAAATATAGCATGAATGCACGAGTTAGGGGGGCTTAACAGAGGTAAACTCTGAAGCTCAGGACAAAGAATAACAATTAATGATGACACTTTCTAATGCCCTGTAGCCTCCCTATTAGAGATGTGGCGCGCTTCACACCCATAATATGGACTCTACTAGACACGGTACCATAGACTCCCTAGGACTCTTTAACTCTGTGATATGATACCAAGTTTGTTATGCCCCGAGCCTACACCCTAGACATAACTAACACAAAGAACTATTGTTAGTTCTTAGCGAACCATTTGGCATGGTTACTCAGTCAATGGAAGACTTAAATAATAATGGAAATACTTTAAATAATGTACTAGACTATCAATCTGTCTTAATAAACTAAAATAAAAAATAACTCAACAATAAAGTAATCAAACCAGCACTGAAGTATCTGATATATAGTCTATAGAACCTCTACTTGAATAGTCTGAAATTGCTACCGGGACAAGCCCATGGTAGCCACAACTGAATATAAACTACTAGAAAGGAAATCATAAGAAATAACTTTAGGCCTCTGACTGAGAAGAGGCCTCACCGATATCAGAGTAGGGGTTTGGTCCTCAATGAAGCGACTGCTGAGGGGCTCTATCACCTCCGTCTGTATCATAAAATGATGCAGGTCCTAAGGACATCAGTACGTAAAATGTACTGTAAGTAAGAAGGCCAAAAGAGGAACTTAGGGTGATACAACATTTCAAAGTACATAATCATATCTCAAATAGAATAAAATAAGTGATAAATACTCTGTATGCAGAAAATAAACATGCTGACAATGAATATGCTGAAAATCTACATGACAAATATATATTACTTTAACTTAGGGAGTTTCTCTAACCGACAGCTACCACTATGAGCTTCGTGATCATACAACGTCTTGCCCATGCTGCCGGAGTCATTCCGTACTTTGCCGAGGTAGGAGACGAAAGACTAGGGGAGTGGATCCATCCCAAAACTGAGCCATTTATTGGAGAGTGAGGAGTTGTACCTTGATACAATTCTATCCTACGTTGGTTATGTAGTTTATGAGTTCAAGTTATTATTAACACTCTTACTCATATTAGTGCTCAATATTACTCCCAAAATAACTTGTACATAGCTCATATCTTAAAGAAATAAAACTTCTCAATATATCTTTGATCTTTTGGTAACTTACCCCAACTTAGCTATTTAAATTTCTTATCTGGACTCTTTAGCTTAACTGCCTCTGGTATCTTTGTGCAAAAGCAATTCTCAAAAATACTCAGCTAAAGTGCAAAAGCAATTCTCAAAAGTACTTTGTAAACTTCACTCAAATTATACATATGCGAGTTTTTCTTTTCTTGAAATAGATACCAGATTCTCAAGAATATATCAATAACAGTAAATCTTGTTCAATAATGTAACTTCATGATAAAAACTCCGTAAAAGGCATGATTCTATATCAAGATGAATGCATGACCCCACATTTGGGTGTAATTAACTAATACTGGAGGAAATCTTGACTTCACCTTGAAAACATAATCTTGGGTAGAAATTGAGAATTTTAGATACTAAAACATCAATAAAATAATCTTTGGAGGGCCTTACAAACCTGAGAATTCTAATTCTTGGAAGACTTGAAGAGATTCTTGAGCCCTAGCTAGCTTTCTTGATTTTACTCTTGAGTCTCTTGAGAGGTTTTAAAACTATAAGCATGAATTTGTGAGTTTATGGGATTAAGTTCGGATTAAAACTGACTAGTTTATGCTTAAGGAGAGTGGAAAAAATTGAAACTACCCTTCCTTAAATGAAAGAAAAAGTCTCTGCCTAATCCAACATGTCCGCGACGCGCTAGAGGCGCGAACATGTGTATTTCGCTTAATACAACATGTCTACATTCCGCGTGGGGTGTGACGTGTATTTTCACCATTTTTGTGAATTTCCTCTTCCTGTTGAAAACAACCAAAGAAACTTAAGTGTGGTTCTGCGTCCCTGGTGCGTCACGTCCTGGGCGCAGAAACCTCACTGTCCAAAATTAACTACCAAAAAAATTTAATTTTCTTCGGTTGCTCTAAAATCGAGTCGAGATCATTCTCCCACTCAAATTTTTGCGCTGATCGCAAATCCGATCTCGAATTTGCGAATGGAGCATGGGAAGACGTGTTACGCGTATAGTGATTTGTAGGGGGTATTTTGATAATTTCACTGGGCGTCACAATTTTTTAAAATACCTTTTATTACATTCAAATACAAATAGTGAATAAGAGAAAAGGCAATGCATAAAACTTAAACTGCTCATTTTTATCTATGAAAGTTTTAGAATGCATTAATTACATTAACGCTTAATCTGTTAACCTAAGCTTGAAATCATACAATTATAATAAATTCAATTTGAATTAACTAAATTATAATTTAACAAATTTTATTTAAATTAACTGAATTATAATTATCTTTAATATGCCCCTTTTTAAAAAAAATCCATACTTGCATGCGCTTGATATTCTCTTGTTAAAAAAATAATGAAAGAGCAGGTTGCTAAGGATGTTAAGGTTGGTAAGTATGAACATCCAACCATATCATTTGATAATAAAATGATGGTAAATAAAATCAAAACAAAAATGAAAAGAAAGTAGCGGCTTGTTCCTAAACTAAAATAACAAATATTCCCTCGTATAAATTAATTAATTACATTTTTAATATGTTTTAAAAGAATTTTTTTTACATCAATCAGATAAATTAGATAAATAAATTAAAATTAAAAAGTATGTAATGCATTACACGTGTAAAATTAATCAATCAATTGACTAATCCCAAAAGAAAAACAAAACAAAAAGTGTGTACAGATGGATAACAGATCATTGTATATCTCTCTCTTCAAATAGATATTTCTTGTCTGTACCATTCTTATGTCATTATTACTAAAAGTGATATATGATAAGAATCCATTTTTACATCTTTATCTGTTATTACAATTGGAATTAAGACAAGGGAAATAGACAATTAATTTATAGTGATTTTTCTCCTTCTTGATGTATTGAGAGGATCCTTGAAGACCTTATTTATAGGAATCGAGTTGTTATTTTGTCTGGTAATGAATAATGTGACTTGTTATTATTAAAAAAATCCTGAAGAATTTTTATTTTATCGAAAAAAATACTTTTCTGAAAATTATGAGTGATTTTTTTCCCTTTTTTTTGATGAAATATATTTTGTCCTATCTTATGTAATGTATCCTTATTTTGATTTAACTATGCATGCTTTAGTATTTTCACACAACATACAATGTTGTTGAAATATTTCTTTATAAAGGAAAATCATATCATTTTGAGTGTCTTGAGTTATTAATTTCTACTTTTTTCGGTAGAACGAACAGGTCATTAGTTTCTAAGTTACAAAAGCCCTATTTGTGGGGGGCTAAAATCTGACGATTAGAATTAGTTTAGGCCATACCCCGATCCAGGGGTAAAACATTTAGTACTTTAATATTCCTATTATAAGTTCCTATAATGTCCGCTTGTAGTAGTGTATGAACACACATTAGCGGAATTTCCAAAAATATTGTATCACCAAAATCTTCTAGTTATGCCCCTACTTTGGCTAATGCATCTGTCACACTATTTTGCTTCCTGTAGGTGTGCGCAATTTTGGAGATCCTAATTCCTGCATCAAGAATTTGCAAACATGGATTAGATAATCAGAAAGCGGATTTCCATTTTTAATAATGGATAATAACTCTGTTGAATTCGTTTCTATTTCTAGTGGGGTCAGTTATTTGTTTAAAGGCCACTAGAGACCTCCATAGAGTGCTTGAAGTTCCACCAGTGTTGGTGTGGTCCATGGTATTTTGTAGTTGTACCCTCCAAGCCAACATCCAATGTTTTCCCTAAAAACTCCTCCAATGGCTCCTGCTACGGGTGAATATTTTGTTGCACAATCAATATTCAACTTGAAGCTGCCTTATCTTTGGGGTTCCCACCCTACCTGGATGATGGTTTTAGCGTTATACTTGGATTCCTTTTGGATTACCATCGACTAGTACTCCACTGCCCTTTTATAGCAGTTTTTGGTCTTGGCAATATCTCTTTTGTCATTGAATTGATTATCATTCCTTGTAAGACACAAGTTCCATATGCAGAAGGGGATGAGGATACCCCAATTCACAAGGGAGTTAAACTTCCTGTGGTATATGCTATCCCAGGTCAATTTCTAGTTGTCAACACTTACAACCAATATGTCTATAGGGTGAGAGGTGTTGGAGAGTTGAAGGATATCAACCTAGAAGGATGTTGCATTAGGGCAGTCGAACAGGAAGTGATTGGCATCTTCAATGGTCTAGCCACAAACACAATATCTAGGGGAGATATTAATACCCTTACTGCTGAGGTATGAATCAGTGGAAAGCCTATTATGGTTGAGTAACCAAATCAATGAAAAGCCTATTATGGCTGAGTAACCAAAGATAGATTTTGATTTTATTTGGTATGGGGAGTTGCCAAATCTAAAGGTAACCCTTATCTCCCAGGTGGGTATTGCCAAATCTAAAGTCTCATCTCTAGTGAAGTTCCAAATGAGGGTGTCCTCTTTAGTGGGATTACAAAGGGCTGGGTGCTTGAAGATGATGTTCTTAATATCTTCAGGTAGGTTGAAGGAGATATTGTCAAGGTTCCACTATCCATTTTCAACCATTTTGACCACTAAGTTCCTTCGTTCTCTTAAAGGGGTCCTTCAATTTTGGTTCTGATTGGTCCCAAGTATGGAATCCAATAGTCTTCTAGAAAACTGGCAATTCTTCCCAAATGAACAATCCATCCCTAGGTGTTGGCACTATCTTTTCATCCACCTAGGATACTTTTCCAAGTTTTGGATACTACCCTAGTGGGGTAGGTTTAATGGGTCCTTGAATGGTATTCTCATATAGGACTTTGTACCACAGACTGTGAGGAGACTTAGCAGCTCCATATGTCAAGCTTTCTAGAAGGGTCTTATTTCTTATGTCATTCTTTTGGAGTCCTAAGCCCCCCCTTTTTTGGCTTGATCACTATCTCTTAGCTTTGGAGATGCGTTTTCCTTTTTTTCCTATGTAGTTTCCCAAATGAAATCCCTTTGCGTTTTGTCGATTGTTTTGACAACCTTTGAGGGAAAGCAAATGAACTTCATGACATGGCTAGGGATGCTACTAAGAATGGACTTTGTAATAATTGTGTGTCATGTCATATTGAGTAGTTTAGACTTCCACCCTTCCAGTCTCTTTATAATACTGTCCAGTAGAAATTGGAAGTCTTTTTCAGAAGGCCTTGTGTGGAAAATGTGAAAGCCCAAGTACTTATCAAAGGCATTATTGACTTGTATCTGGAGAATGCTAGAGCATAAATTCATGTTTGCAGGAGTGTAGTTGGAAGAAAAGTAGACCTTAGATTTGATCAGGTCTATTTTTTGTCCTAAGTATATGTGAAAGAGGTTTAGAAGTTTGTTGATGGTGTTACAGTTTTTTTCATCAGCTTTAGCAAGAAAGGTGAGGTCATCAGCAAAGAAGAGATAGAAAATGTTAGGTCTCCTACGGCATATTTTATAGGGTCCTAGTTTCGTTGTGGACTTCCTTGTCTACTGCTCTGGACAGTATTTCTATGCAAAAAATAAAGATGTAGGGTGACATGGTACCTCCTTCTTTAATTTCTCTTGTGGGTTGGAAGGTCCTCGAGGTTCTGTAATTAATATGAATGGAGATTTGGCTACCGCAGATGCTGGACTTAATAAGCTTGGAGATTTTGGAGGGGGGGGGAATGGAAGAAATTTAGGGTGTCCCTGATGAAAGACTATTATAGCCTGTCAAAAGCTTTTTCTAGGTCTACCTTAAGGATCATGTTTGCCTTCTTGAATCTCATTTTCCTAAAGTGGGTGATGTATTCTTAGACAAGTGCATTGCCAGAAACCCTTTTCTTAGGGATGAAGCTACTTTGGGTATGGTTTATCAAATTGGGAGAAAAGGTTTGATACAGTTGACAATGATTTTTGTGACAAGTTTATAGGTGGTGCTGCACAACCCAATAGGTCTGAAGTTTTTGAGCATGGTGGCATTTTGGAATTTGGGAATAAGGCAGAAGAGGGTTTTATTGCATTCAAGGGGCATGTTGCTTTGGCAAACACTTCTTTGCAAAACATGAAGGTTCTCTCATCTATCAAATCCCAGTATAATTTGAAAAAGAGAGGGTGGATTCCATCTATACCAAGAGCTGTAAGAGGCTTACAAGACTGCAGTGCTGAAGGATCTCAGTGTCCCTGAGAGGAGAGTCCAGGATGTTTTCTAGGTTCCTATTAGTGGTGTTTTTCAGGGTTTTGATGGAGATGTTGTCGTTAGTGGTATAGGGGGAGGAAAAAAACTAAAGGATATAGTTTTTAACGGTTAGCTGATCCTCATAGCTATTACCAGACTCATTTCTCAAGAAGACGATCTTGTTTCTTCTTTTTCTTCTATTGAGGGTGGATGTGTCGAAGAACTTGGTGTTGACATCTACTTTACTTAGCCACTGGATCCTGGGCTTGGTTTTCTAGAGTTCTTCCTCAAATTTGAGAAGCCTATCCAAGTCTCTAGTAAGTTAAGATTCCAGGTCCTCAAGGAATCTAGAGTAAGGGTAGTGGATGGAATTTTGGATTCCAATGAGTCTAGTAGTGGTTCTTCTGAGTTGGTGGTGGATGTTGCCAAAGGTATTTTATTCCAAGAGGAAACTTCTTTTTGAAGTAGTGGAATGGTTATGGGGAAGGTCTGAGCTAATGTACAGTCTTTTCGAATCACTTCTATTAAAGTGGGACGGCCACACCACATGGGTTCTATCCTGAAGGGCCTAGGCTGTCTACTATCGTGATTCCCTTTCATGATGACCAACACGAGGAAGTGCTTAGATTTAATTTTAGGAAGGTGGGTGACAATGGCTTTAGTGTAGGATTTTAACCAAGGGTCATTAGCAAGGCACTTGTCTAACCTTTCCAAAATGAGTTGTCTTCTATTTCTTTATCTTTTGTTAGACCAAGTAAACTTACTACCTTTGAATCCTAGTTTTATCATGTTACATTTATTGATGTAGTTCCAGAAGAGGGTAGTGCTATGGGTGGATATTGGTCGTCATCCAAGCTTTTTATTAAGTGGAGGATTTCAATAAATTCTCCTCTCACATGCCATTCCATCGGATGTCTATCAGCTAAGTCAGCAAGCTTTTCCTATAACTGAAGTTTGATATTTAATTTAGGGCTAGCATAAATGTTAGAGAAGAGAAATTTGCTAGAGTTTGGGAGTAGCTACACTAGCACATGGATACCTTGTGGAGTAATGGAGAGGTAATCCAGCTTTACTTCATTTTCCTTCCACATAATGACTTTGCCCCTTGATGTACCATCAGCAGCCGATTGGATTTGGGAGTCAAACCTAAGATTATAAGTGAAAAATTTATGTTCAGTTATTTTGGTTTCTAGTAGTACCAACGTAGCAGGTTTGTAGGCTTAACCATAAGATCATAGTATCATCTGAAACTAGAGCTGTTGGCTCCCCTTGTATTCCAAATTATAAAATTTGTTAGATTGGAGTGATGGGGAGTTTGACATAGAGGCTCCTTCCCCTTCTCCCTTTGGGTGACCTCGTTCAAATCTTTTATTGGGTTTAGCGCAACTGTCGATAGGATTTTGCCTTTCTCGCTCCTTGGGTTGAGCATGCACAAGGTTAAGGCACTAGGGTGATAGGATAGTATCATGGTGGGGAGAGGAACCTCAAACTACTTGATGAATAATTTCTCTAGGATGATGGCTTCTGTGGTTTGTTACTCAAAGAGCATTAGCACTTGCTCCAGTTTTTTGTTGTTTCTTTTTAACAACTCCATGAAAGACGTCTGTTCCCTTTTTGGGTTTTCTAGCTCCCTCCTTGGTAATGCGCTCGATGAAGCTTGGGTTTGTCTCAACTATTTGCGAGGCTGACTTATCTGGTCTGGAGATTTCCATGGGACAAAGAGGGACTTATTGTGCTTCGGAGGTAAGAGAGTGGAGGAAAAAAGAGGAGCTCCTGAATAGACCGGTTCATGAGAGTGTTCATCTCCACCATTGATGTTGTGTTGATGTTGACCTGGTATTGTGTCTTGACAGGGTCCTCATCCATACTTGAATACCCGGGCTCTTTACCACATGGTCCATCTTTTCTTTGATGATTTATGCTAAGTATGTTGGGTCTTAGATGATGAGAACTGGTGTGCTGTCAAAATACAATACATTTGATACCTAAAACTTGAGAATGTATATGTTCTTAATGAGATGTTTATGGTTTTTATATGTTTTTATGTTTGTCTTTACAAGAAAATCAAGTTGTCACAATTTTAGGAAAAGTTGCAGTTTTGATTTTTTGAAGACATGCGAGACCCTCTACGAGTCGTAGCTCAATTTATGAGTCGTAGAGGTAGCCTCGTGGAGATTTCCAATATTGAAGCAAAAACAAAAGTTTAGATACATGAAACCCAGTTACAAGTCATAGATCATTCTACGACTTGTATAAAAGGTTTTGTAGCAATTTCGAGTGTTCTCCAATGTTGGAGCAAGTGCTGTAGAGAGGGACTACAAGAGGACAAGATGAGTCGTAGATCAGACTATGACTCGTGAAGATATTTTGTAGTAGTGAAGTCCAAGATCTAAGAGCTAAATATGAAAGCTCGATTATGACTTGTGTCCCTTTCTACGAGTTATAACTGCAAGTTGTTGGGTGCGGTTACCAATTTTTCTAATTATTTTAGGGACTTATTTGTAAATACTAGAAATAGTAAATACTAGGTCATTTAAGTGCAGTTTTCAGATTTTTACATAGATTACAACTGATGGTAAAGTAGAGAGCAAGGAATTAGAATATTCTTAGGGTTTTAGTTTTGGAGACTAAATTTTGGAGAAGAGACTTACTTGTGGATTCAATTCATCATTCAATCTTGTGATTCTCAATACAAATTGGATTTTCTTGTTCTTCAATCTTCTTGGATAAGTGATTAAACATGTATTCTCTATTCATTATTTCTTTATTTGGCCAAGATATGAGTAGATAAACCCACAACTTGGGGTTGTGGGAACCATGAGAATCAAACTTTGAAAACCTAGATTATTTGCAATTCTTATAATGGGTATTTGCATATATTAATCACATCTCTTCATTTTGAATGTTTTCTAGTAGTGGCCAACAATAGAACTTGCCTAGTGTTACCTTCCCAATGCAGGTGGTAGTGAATAGGAAAAGAGAGTGATTAACAGAATTAATGATCTGATGTCATCTAATCAATAAAACTAGACCAAGGGAGGTTGACAAAGACTATGGGTAATGGTTAGTTGAGAACTCTATGGAGATGTGCTAAATCCTATAGTAAAATTCGACCTTCACCTTTGACCAAAGGGTGGGAAGAACTTAAATTACCATCCTACATGCGATATTCTAGTTGAGAATTATGATATCCGGGGATGTTGAGTTAGTGAATCATGGGCAATACAATACCCAATTTGCTCACCATTATTGATTGTCTTCCATTTTAATTAGTTTAGTTTAATTTCCTATCAATCATTGCAAACCCCCCTCCCCCCTTATTGAATTAAGTTAGTCTTATCAGTGAACTAATTTGTGAAGTCTCGTATTCCCTGTGGGATTCGACCATAACACTGGTTAGGTTTATTACTTTGATGACCACTTGTACTTTAAAAGAGAAGCGTATTTTGAGCGTGATCAAAGAAAAATGGAACCATTGCTGGGGAATACAACAAGACTTTGATTGGATTCACTAGTAGTATTATTCAAGTGTTAATTTCTTAGTTCTCTTGATTTTACTTTTGTTTTTATTTTTGTTTGTTTAGTTTCTTTGTAGGGTATACTAGGTATTGTATGCCCAATACAAAGAGTCAAGGTATTCCCTTGGCTCCAATTGACTTAGAGATCCAATGGGTTACAAGAAAAATGGCTCAAGCAAATGCTAATATCAAGGTTAATGAAGCTATGAATCAGAATGATGATGTTAATGATAGGGATGACAATCTGCCACCGTTGGAGATTAGACTACAACCTAGGGACTTCAATGAGAATGCTTAGGGATGAAATCAATATAGATTGAATCCCATGGACATAACGGGAGCTATAGTTTACTACCATTACCGACCGACACTAAGTTCACGATTTCAAGTGGATTGATCCAAATGATTCAAAATTATGGTTTGTTTATGGGTCTACCTTCTTAGGATCCTCATAGTTGTCTGCATAATGTTGCTTTTGTTTGTAAGAGCATTATTGGATCAAATCAAAATCTTTCCATGGATACTATTGGATTATGGGTGTTTTCTCTATCTCTTACTGGTAATGCAACGGTACGGCTATTAGAGCTCCCACAATGCTCAATCACTAGCTGGATGGATTTATAGAAGTCCTTTTTGGAAAGGTACTTCCCGAGGTCAATGAAGCTAAAACTAAAAGATCAAATCAAAAATTTTGAGCAATTACCTAGTGATTCAATTAGTACAATATGGGAGAGATTTACAAAGTGTTTGAGGAGTATCCTAGACTATAAAATTGTTGACGATGCCTTGGTAAAGATCTTTTACCATGCCCTCGATTAAAATAGTCAAGCTTGTGCCGATACTATAATATGGGCAAATTCTTGGATCAACCATTCACAGGGACTGCCGAGAGAATGGAGTAAGTGATCAAAACTAATTATGCATAAGGTCAAAGAGAAAGAACTCCTATGAGGACTTCATGTTCTATTAATGTTGGTTCAGAGCAAGCTAAGATCAATGACGAGATCATGCAACAACTTGCTTAACTCCGCACGAGCATAGATGTGGTGATTAAGCAAAATCAAGAGAGATTGCATGCGGTAGTCTATCAACCTCCTCGAGTGCCCATTTATAAAGAAAATTATTATGATGAGGATGCTTGTTTTGTGAGTGATTAAGCGGTGGGTTTCCAGGACAATGCCCAAGGGTCCAATTCAAACTATATGCGTCAAGGTTCTGGGACTCAAGGTCAGAACTAGGTGCTTATAGAGATAATCATAGTGGTTATTTTGAGAGGAATAGGGTTCCAAAATCCTAGTAGGGCAGAAGAGATGGTTTTAATAATAGTCCATATGTACCACCCCATAATTGTGATATCGGGGCTAGCAATTCGAGGATTTAAGAAATGTTTGACTGATTGACGAAAAAGGTCGAGACACAACATGAGACTTTACGAGGATGAAGTCCAATATTTGAAGCATTAACCAAGAGATAGAGTCTCACTTCGTGGCCATTAAATAACTTGAGTAACAATTTGATCAAGTGTCTACTCACTTGAATCAATGCTAGAGAGGTATATTGCCTAGTAATTTCAAAATTCAAAGAATGAAGGCCATTGTATGGCAGTCATGACTAGGGCAGGTAAGAGCACCATTGATCCTTTGATGCCGGTATGTGTGGATGATTCGCATGAAGAGATAGTTGTAGAGAAGGTTATAAATGAAGGAGAATAGGGCAACAAAGATGGGGTAAGCAATGAAGGGTTAAAGAGCTAGAGAAGTATAAGACCGTCCCAAGGCATCGTCTCCCCTTTTCCCAAAGACTCAAACAAAAGGAAAAGGATGGTAAGTTTAAACATTTCCTCTACATGTTATAACAATTGTCCATCAACATTCCCTTGATCAAAGCAATGGATGCCAGGTTATGCTAAATACATAAAGGATTTGGTGACTAAGAAGCCACGGTAAGCCAAGCGCTTTCTCAAGAGATCCAACATTGTAGTGTCATTACCACTAAGTCCTTAGTTCAGAAAAGGGAAGACCATAGTGCGTTCATCATCCCTTGTACCATTGGTGATATAGAGTTTGCAAGGGCCGTGTGAGATTTGGGTGCTAGTATAAACTTAATGCCTCTTGCAATCTTCAAAAATCTTGGTTTGGGTTCTTCTACTCCTACGAGAATGAGGTTGTTAATATTGGATAGAACAATCAAGTAACCAGAGGGAATACTTTATGATGTGTTACTAAAAGTTGAAAAATTTATATTTCCTGATGAATTTTGTGATTCTTGATTGTGAAGTTGATTTTGAGGTTCCTATTATCTTGGGAAGACCATTCTAGCCATAGGGAGAGCTCTAGTGGATATGGATCCTTGTCACTCAGATTTAGGGTGAATAATGAAGAAATATTTGCCAATCTATGAAGCATGCGGATGAATTAAAAAGTGAGGTTTGGGCTGTTGAGGAATTTTGATTGCTCAACATGTTTATGTCATGCTGCGAAAATAAGTCAGGCGCTACTTGAGAGGCAACCTAAGCATTTTTATGTTGTAGCATAGTTTTGAGTTTATTTTAAGTTTTTTACTTTTAAGTTTATTGTTTGTTTGTGTTTCGACTGATATTTATGATGTTGGGTTTGTTACATTTAAGGTGCAAGTGCATTGTATGAGGAGCATACAAGTTCAGGACAAATATTTTGAGTTTTGTTGAGAATTGCATCTAATGCAGTCTCTATAACTAGGCTTACGAGTAGTATTGCACTTTATCACTCGTAATCCTATCTTGTAGAGAGTTACAGTGAGCAGGTTAAATGTGCACTCAATCTATGAGTTAATTTTACGACTCGTAGTCTACAATATGAGTCGTGAATGGGGTTCATGGAACCCAGGTATGTTTTTAAATATTTTAAGTGTTGAAGTGGTCTACGAGGCCAGGACTTATGAGTTGTAAACCAAGCTATGACTCGTGGTTTGAGTTTAGTTGACTCGACCCAATGAGTTTAAAGCATGGACCCACTAACGTATAAAAAGGGGCCAAAATTAATTTAACCCATGTTTTAACCCTAATTACCGATAATTGCCAAAATTCTCTTCCCCCAACATTTTTCCAATCATATTTTTGGTGCAACAACTCTGTTTCCAACAAGAAATTCTGGCGACTAGGGTTTATTGAGTATTCATCTCAGTTTTCTCTTTCAATTTCATCTACACACTTGGTAAGTTTCTTAGTTTAGCTTTAACTCCTGAATTTGCCTTATTTTTGAAAGTTTGAGTTGATGAATGTGCAGGAGTTGGGGTCTGGGTATTTGATTCTTGCTTGAATGTGAGTTGTCAACGAAAGACTAGGGTTGCCATGAACTCAGTTGATTGTTCAAACCTTAAGTTAAATGTTATATGCTTGATATAGTAATTGAATGCCTAGAATATTATGCTCCTTGTTTGATTGAATTATTGTTTAGGGGTTGTGAATGTAATGATTTTCAGTTACACATGAGTGTGATTATGTGTGTGCTATATTGATTTAGTCGGTATCATAGGGTGATTGACTCTTGTTGTGTGCCTGTTGAACTATACCCCAAGTATATTTGAATGTGATTATGTGATTTTTGTGTGTGATTTAGGGGTGGTGCTATAGGTATACATTTGAATGAACTTGGTGAAGGCTGAAATATTTGGGTATTAATTGCTAAACCCTGTTCGATGGGGTAAATTTGTTTTAAAATTATCCTTAGGGTACTCGTTAATTTGTGCTTAAAATATAAGTGTTCATGTAGTTGCTTCGATGCTGCTAGGATTGTATTTAAATTGTTCGTAGAGTCTGTGTGATGAGTTGAGGTACATTAGGTACTTGGAAAATCTCTGTCATGGGAGTCTTTTACGGCTCGAAGATTTGGGAAAGGATGAAATGTTTGGGTATTGATTGCTAAACCCTATTCGATGGGGTAAATTTATTATGAAATTATGATTAAGGTATGGGTTAATTTGTGCTTATCATATAAGTGTTCATGTAGTTGCTTCGATGCTGCTAGGATTGTATTTAAATTGTTCGTAGGGTCTGTGTGATGAGTTGTGGTACATCAGGTACCTGAAAAATCTCTATCACGAGAGTCTTTTATGACTCATAGATAAGTGTATGAGCAGTAAATGCCTCTCATGGGAAGTTCCAGTGATGTGATATTCTGAATAATTCCTCATATGAGACCTTCTACGAGTTATAGATCACTCTATGAGTCACAGATAAGTCCCGTAGCCTCTTTCCTGTTTTATGTTTGCTCCCTGAAACTTTATATGAAATCTATTCATGACCTGTAATCCATGGTATATGTTGTAATTGGGTTTTGTACCATTTTCTAGTGTTATATTTTGTTTTACACATTTGGTTTATGGAACCATTTCATGACTCATAGTTCTAACTACGAATCATAACTGGTTCTCGTGGTACCTGACCACAACTAAACCATTGCAATTTTCTTGTTTTTCATTTCTTGATTGTTGGGACTAATTATGGTTTACCTATTTTTTATTTATAAGAAATATGGACCTAAAGGGAAAACACTCAAAGATTGAGACCTTTAAAAAGAAGCTCATAGATTGGCCTATAAATAAGGAGCGTTCAGATGACAAGTCATTAGAGGTCGTTAATGTTCATCCAGACCTAGAGGCGGGGGTGCCTCAAACTAGAGCATTAGCAAAAGCTGCACAAACTCAAGCTTATATTAATAGTCCTTCTTAGTCTGATGAGGAAGAAAATGATGAGAGTGATGATGTTTCACCCCAGATGACTCCTTTAGGACCGTAGTCTAGTTCCGAGGAGGGCTCCCAGGATAGAGGAGATGCCTAGTCCTCCGTTGCCCCATCAGTTTATCAATCACAAGATCCTTCTCGAAGGTGGGGTGTCGAGCGAATGAGGCTAGATTCATAGAGGATCTACAGGCAAAAGGGCAAGGCTAGACCATACAGTCAATATATGAGGAGCCCTAGGTTATTAATGATTGATTAAGCCATGTCCTAGGATTGAAGGACACGACGACAAGATGACATGATATAGGCTCGACTGGCTGATACATAAACTTGGGTAATGTGCCCCGCTTATGCTATGGGAGTTCTATGCAGCTTATACAACCACTATTCTTAGTGATCTTCTCAAGGGGAAGAGACCTCTCACACAACCGAGATTGCGAGAGGTACTAGTGAGAGGGTGGTGGGTCAATATTTCAGAGGAGATGATATGTAATTTACTTTTGGTCCTGATTACAGAGCCCCAAGGTCAATAGCTGAGCTTGATTACAAATTGCGGTAGGCTTGAACAATGTTGATTTCAAAGGATCAGGTACAAAGGACCAAGTTATTGAGATGGGTGGCCGATTACATTATAGAGCAAGGGCAAGAGCCTTCTTGGGTCACCACACATACAGAGCCTATTGTAAAGGCCTCACTTTCTTTCCCCACTAAATTTTACTGGGTGATTGTCATATCTCACATCCGACCTACTCTAGCATATAACAAACTTACACCTGAATGAGCGGTATTGGTTGCCAGCATCATGGTTGGCTACGATATTGACTGGGCTCGACTCATAGCAGAAAATTCATGAGTCAGTGCTCAAGTGGGCCACATACATTCCATTTTTGGCCTTGATCGATAGACTCTGCATAGAGTCCAAGGTTTCGAAATTATTTCATCATGAACAATTGGTATCATCCCTACATAAACTGGAGCCTAGACTGATTAAGGTTAATGAGAACATTGTGGCGTTTCAGAGGACACAACCTCCTCCTATGCGTGAGATGTTTTCTTCAGAGCTACTACAAGAGGGTTTGATGACTATCACTCTAGCTGCTATTACTAATGAGAGGTCCAGCAGCTTGAGTCAATCAATGTTAAGGGCTGTCCTACTATAGCTACTCCTGTACTAGAGGCTATTACATCAAAGACTCCTACAAATTGTATGGTTCACGTGTCTGTGATTTTTATTTAGGATATGGTGCAATGATTATCATGGGCTGAGGTTTAGTTATCTTGACTTATTCAACCGCACAAGCCATGGGTTCTGTAGACTATTGTGGACTCAAAGGATCGATGCAAGGCAGTCACCATATCTACTGTTCAAGGGCGTATTTCTATGGTGGATACCTGCATTGATGCCTTTGAGAATGGGTTGCACAAGAGGTTAGCTGAGGCCTAACCATCAGATTTGTCAATTATACATGAGGATATTGTAAAACTTAGGGCTGACGTGATGTAACACCCCATATCTTACAACACTAGTTCTATGCAAATGAAATATGATATGGCTTTTCAAATTAGCACCAATTTTTAAAAGTGCTTGAATCTCGAATTAGAGGACGATATATATATAATGCAAAAGAGGGTCGACTATAAATAAGTTTTATGTTAAATTCAGGATATCACGACCCTAAACAAAGTGAGAGAATTGAGGTGCTTGTAGGACTTATGAAGCTAGTAGGTGAGTCACCTACTTGCTTAGCTTAAATTACTAGCTAAACAGAGACGAGAACCGATGTCGAATTTGTCCAAGTCCAATTATGAATAAAGTCTGTGTTAAGGGTGAAAATTTAGACATGTTTTAGAATCATAAATGGATTATATTTTCAGCCCAAGAAGGATATCAAAAGTGCCAAGGTATATCACAATCCACTTGACTAATTGGGCCCAAACTAAATAAAGAGGAATTAGGAAAAATGGGCAGCCAAGGCCCATCAACTTTGAGATCCATTTAGGCCCAAGTATGAGGGCCATGCTGCTGCATCACCAGCTTCTTAATATGTAATAATATGTGGTCAAAAGTTCAAGAGAAATACGGACAAAGAGACCCCTTAAAAAGGGCTCAAAACAGCCCCTTAAGTCATTTCACTTGAAATAATTTTTCAGCTTTGCTAAAGACTTTTGTTTTCTCTTTGCTTCACTTCACAAGGCAGCCAATACAATCCTCTAGGGTTCTTGAAGGAAACCTGAATCTCGAAGGCTAAGGTATGTGAAAATATCCATGTATTTGTTATACTTATCCCATGACAAATAAGAAATATATGCTAGTTATGCTTGCTGAAATTGTTGGACAGCATGTGTTCCAAAAGTTGTTGTACATTTTTCTTGGCTATTTGGAAGCTTTTCTCTTTTTGGTTGGATTGATTATGAGGGAAGGATATTTTTCTTAATTATTATTGGTTCTTTAATGATTTATAAAGGCTGCTGCACTATTTTTACAGTCCGTGAAAGTGAGTTCTTGTGTGATATTGTAATTATGCTCGTAATAGGAACTTTTGGGCTAATTGATTAAGGACTGTGATCTCACATTCTCCACCTATGTTTTGGACTATTTTTGAACTATTTTAGGACTGGTTTTATGTGTATATATGGTGGGAACATTTTGGTCAAAGTTGGAATAAATTTTGAATTGTCGACTTCAAAATGTAACGAAGGGATGTAACGTTATGCCGCCTAATTGTATGTTGCATAGAATTGTTATATGTTGTGCTTTATGGGCTGTTATAAGACTATTATGGCACTCAAATAGGATTTACATGATATGTATATGAGAACATGTACTAGAAAATATGTTTAGGGGCGGAAGGGTTGAAAGAATATGCTTGGGTTTATAATTGTCCGCTTGTTGCCTGTATATTGATTTTTTATGAGATTGGGTTTCCAAGATGCATCTATTAGCTGATAATGCTAGTTTTATCACTTATTATGTTGTATATAAATATTTGGAGGAAGGTAAGGTTATCGCGAGGTAATAACGAGGTCATACAATGAGGTATGTAAGGTTACTCGATTTTGCATTACTTGGCATGAAACCTAGGCTCTTTCTTGGTACATAGAGCGTCTTATCTACTCTGACATAATAAACAGCCATGTATCCACTCTTTCACATGTTTATATTCTCTCATACATAGCCAGTTGCAGCCTTGCATACGTACTTGGATACCAAGACACAGGAGTTCGTTCTACTAAATAAAGTTCATGTCTTGTTCTACGTCCTATGCATTTCATTATTTGTGTAACCTACTTCTTTCATTATGGTGTTGTCTTTTGTGATTATTTACATGTCATATGCTATACCTACAACCCTCCAGTTCTAATATTATGACCACCAAAAGAGTCATCCAAAAGTAATTGAAAGATAAAGTCTTATTGATGGGTGGTAACCTGAGGGGTGGAAGAATCACCTAGCCAGGGTCGATCCTATCATGGGGGGTAGCCAAAGGGGTGAAAGGAAAAGTCTAGTTAGGTCCGATTCTGATATAAATTTACCACTAATCATCTAGTCATTTGTATTACTTTCTATGCACAGATTATATAGTAAACGTAAAGTAATAAAAAGAACATAAAGTACATGATCCCACAATATAACCAAGGGTAGTCTCCCATTTGAGTTGTTACTTCACATATAGTGTTTCTTGCCTTATATTTTTAGTATATTATCCTGTACTGACGTCCCTTATGGGGGACCTACATTTCATGCTGCAAGTACAGGTGTTAGTAAGTCTCCCCAGTAGGAGTACAAGATTTGCAGCTACATTTACCAAGCTCCAGTTGCTTTGGATTTTTGTCTGTCTAAAGCTTATCTTTTTGTGTTGTATAATTAGTCGAGGCGGGGTGTGTCCCGACCCTTATCAGATACTTTTTCTTATCTAGATGCTTTGTAGACTTTGTAAATTAAAGTGTGGTCATGTCTCGTACTTTAGGCAATGTGGCCCCAATGGCCTAGCCATATACATTTTCTTTTAGCTTGTTATCACTATTTATTTTCTTAAAAGCATGTCAAATATAGAAATCCCTTATACTATGTATAGAAAGTGCATAGATACAAGTTGTTTCTCCAGAGCCTTATCGGCAACGGGTGTCAGTTCACCTTAACGGGACTTTGGGCATGACAGAAGTGGTATCAGAGTGGGTCATCCTAGGGAGTCTACAAAGCTATTTCTATGTAGTCTTGTTTATCAATATGTTGTGCACCACATTTATAAGCAGGAGGCTACATGGTATTTAGGAGTTGTTACTTTCTTTTAGTTCTTTAGATCGTACCATAGAGCTATTTCTAATAGCTGGATTGTCTCTAACCCCTAAATTATTCTGTGCAACAAGTATGCCAAAAAATAGGAAGAGGAAAGGTAAAGGAAAAGGAGTAGAGGTGGTGGTTGGTATACCCAGTCAGGTGAGGCAACGAAATAAGGTTCAAGTAGAGTCTTTGTCACAAATATCCCCAACTCCTCTAGCTCCGAATGAATTCAGAAGTAGTAAAATTCCCCCAAAACCACCTATCAATACTACTATGTAGGATTTGAGAAATGTAGTCGAACTATTGACCCATATAGTTGCTGGCCAAGGTCAAATACAGAAAGGTCTAGTTATAGGTGTAGGTGGTGCGAATTGGGCAACTGGCACAAGGATACGTGATTTCCTTAATTTGGATCCTCCATCCTTCACTGGTTCAGTTCCTAGTGAATATTCCTAAGACTTTATTGATCAGATTCAACGGACTTTAGATGTTATGCATGTATATGGTATAGAAGCTGTTTAGTTAGCGACATATAGGTTGAAGTTCGTGGCTATATTGTGGTATGAAGCTTGGAAGCAATCTAAAGATATAGATGAATGTCCAACTACTTGGAAGGAGTTTAAAGATGCTTTTCTTGACCATTACTTACCATTAGAGATTTGAGAGGATGGTGTAGATTAGTTCTTGAATCTCCACCAAAGGAATATGAACGTGAGGAGTATAGCCTTCAATTTAATTCCCTGGACAGGTATGCTCCTAATATAGTTGCTACTATGGCAGATAGAGTTCATCGATATGTGGATAGATTTGATATGTATCTGGTTAGAGACTGTATCATTGCTTCCTTGAACAAAGACATGGATAGAGTGAGAATGCAAGCTTTTGCATTGAAATTGGAGGATCAGAGGCAAAGGAGAAGGACATAAGAGTTAGAAAGGGCGCAGTCCAAGAGGGCCAGGTCTATAGGGCAGTTTACACCACCCAAAGTTGAGCTTAGGTCATGGTTTTTTAATAGACTACCTAGGCCATCATCCTCATACTCTACAGCTAGTGCTCCATCACAACTTCAGGGGTATAAGAGAAATTAATTTGGTCCGAGAAGTGAAGGGCAAGGCGCCCGGATAGCTGGATATTTGGCAGGCTAGCAAATGACCCCTACGTAGTCTTGTAAACAGTGTGGAAAGAGTCATTCAGGTATATGTTGTGTCGGGACAAACGTTTTCTATTGGTGTAGTGTGCTAGGGAATATGATAGAGATTGCCCGAGAAGATGTATGGGTGATATAGCACAATCTACTATCTATTGCATTATCATCGTTAGTTCCTCTACTAGGTAGGATTCAAAAAGCACCTATGGATTGTGGTAGAGGTGTTAGCTAGCTCTAGCAGAGTCCAGAATCGCACTTATGCTCTAGGGAGACGGCAAAATTTGGAAGCTTCACCTAATGTGGTCATAGGTCTATTGGCCATCTTTTCACATAATGTATATGCATTAATTGACCCTAGCTCTACATTATCTTACATTACCCCACTAGTTGCTGCGAAGCTTAAGAGAACACCCAAATTATTGAATAAACCATTTGAAGTGTCCATACCAACCTGTGAATCTTTTATGGCTAGAAGGATTTATTATGACTGTGTAGTAACTATTTGTGATCATGACACATTGGATGACCTTATAGAGCTAGAAGTGGTGGAATTAGATGTTATAATAGGCATGGATTGGTTAGCATCTTGCTATGCCACCGTGGATTATCAAACTAAGAAAGTGTACTTCCACTTTCCTAATGAGGCAGTTCTTGAATGGGAAGCAATATTGGGGCACCAAAGAGTAAGTTTATCTTTTATTTTAAGGCCACAAATATGATATCTAAGGGGTATATATATCATTTAGTTAGAGCGAGGGATACGGAGGCAGAATCACCAACTCTTCAATAAGTTCTAGTTGTGAAAGAATTTTTTGTTATGTTCCCTGAAAAACTTCCAGGCGTACCTCATGAATGAGAAATAGATTTTAGTGTTGACTTACTTCGAGGCACTCAACCTATTTCCATCCCTCCATATAGAATGGCCCCGGTAAAATTGCATGAATTAAAAGAGCAGTTAAAAAGCTTATTAGAGAAGGATTTTATAAGACCTAGTGTGTCCCCTTGGGGTACACTAGTGTTATTTGTATACAAAAAGGATGGCACCTTGAGAATGTCTATCGACTATTGATTATTGAATAGGGTGACTATTAAGAATAAATACCCCCTCCCCAGGATTGACGATTTATTTGATCAGTTACAGGGTGGAAAATGCTTTTCAAAATTTGATTTGAGATTAGGTTATCACCAAGTGAGGGTGAAGGATAAATATATACCTAAGACTGCTTTCAGAACACGCTATGGTCACTTTGAACTTCTTGTTATGTCATTTGGGCTAACGAATGCACCAACAGTTTTTATGGATCTGATGAACAGTGTATTTAAGCTATTCTTAGATGTGTTCTTGATAGTATTTATAGATGACATTTTGGTACATTCAAGATAGAAGAGGACCACGTAAATCACTTATGACAAGTGTTATAGGTTATTCGTGATAGACAATTGTATGCCAAATTTTCTAAATGTGAATTTTAGCTAAACTCAGTGGCATTCTTGGATGATATTGTGTCTGATGAGGGAATAAGGGTTGATTAACAAAAGATAGAGGCTATGAAAGATTGGTTAAGGCCAACGACACCCACGGAAGTTAGAACTTTAGGGTTGGCAGGTTATTACAGAAGGTTAGTTAAAAGTTTTTCTTCTATTTCTATACCTCTAATAAAGTTGACACATAAGGAAACCAAGTTCCAATGGGATGATGCATGTGAAAGGAGCTTCCGGGATCTGAAAAATAAGCTAACTTCTGCACCTGTGCTAGTACTTTCAGAAGGCATCGAGAGGTATGCGGTGTATTGTGGTGCTTTACGAGTTGGCTTAGGGTGTGTACTGACATAACATTGTAGGGTAATTGCTTATGCATCTAGACAACTATGACCATATGAGAAAAAACTATCCAACACATGATCTTAAGCTAGCAGTGGTTGTGTTTGCTCTGAAAATATGGTGCCACAATTTGTATGCGGTTCATGTTTACATATATACTGATCCTAAGAGCCTACAATACATCTTAAAGTAGAAAGAACTAAACTTAAAATAGCGGAGGTGGCTAGAGCTAATAAAGGATTATGATGTTGATATACTTTACCATCTGGGGAAGGCAAATATGGTAGTCGATGCTCTGACCCATAAGGAAATCATGAATACTGGAGATCAAGCCATGGTAAATCAAGGAGTGGCTAAGGATCTATGAAAACTAGCTAGTTTGGGAGTTTGCCTTCTCAAGACTCCAAAGGAAGTGGTCATTGTACATAATGCAGCAACGTCTTCATTAGTAATAGAGGTGAAAGAAAAAAAGTTTGAGGATCCTATCTTACAATGACTTAAAGACAAGGTGAATCAAGGTATGATAGAGGGCTTTGACCTTACACAAAATGGAGTACTTTACTGCCAAAATAGATTATGTGTGAATGGATTAAGAAAGAGGATAATAGAAGAAGCTCATCATTCCCGATATTTCATCCATCCAAGATCAACTAAGATGCACCATGACCTGAAGGGAAGGTTTTGGTAGGGAAGCATGAAAAACGACCTTACAAAATTTGTGGCTCAATGTTTAAATTGCCTACAAGTGAAAGCAGAACACCAAAAGCTAGGAGGTTATATGCAGTGTACATAACTTCCAACATGGAAGTAGTATGTGATCAATATGTTTTTTATTATCGGGTTGCCTTGATCAATTCAAAAGTTTGACTCCATATGGGTAATAGCTAACAGACTCACAATGTCAGCACACTTCTTGCCAGTCAGGAGTTATTATACAGCTGAAGAGTATGCCAAGCTATACCTCAAAGAGATAGTAAGGCTACATGGAGTCCCAATCTCCATTATATCTGACCGAGGAGCTCAATTCACGATAAAGATTTGGAAGTCCTTCCAAAGGAGTTTAGGGACACAAGTGAATTTGAGTATAGCATTCCACCCTTAAATAGATGGTCAAGCAGAATGCACCATTCAGATGCTTGAAGATATGTTGTGAGCTTGTGCATTGGACTTTAAAGGTAGTTGGCTGTACCATTTGCCACTTATTGAATTTTCCTATAATAATGGCTACCACTCAAGTATCAAGATGGCACCTTATGAAGCTTTGTATGGAAGGAAATGTAGGTTGCCAATTGGATGGTTTGACATGGGTAAAAGCACCTTGCTTGGCCCATATCTAATATAATAAGCCATGGAAAAAGTTAAGGTAATATAGCAGCGGCTAAAAACTACCCAAAGTCATCATGAATCATACGGATGCTACAAGGAGAAGACTAGAATTTTCAGTAGGGGATTGTGTACTTTTAAAGGTGTCTCTAATGAAAGGGGTTATGAGATTTGGTAAGAAATGAAAACTAATCCCATGTTACATAGGGCCATATAAAATTATTAAGAGGTTCGAGTAGGTTGCATATGAAATAGAGCTACCCCAAGAGCTTTCAATGGTTCATCCAATTTTTCATATCTCAATGCTACAAAAATGCATAGGTAACCTATCCCATATCTCTCCTATTGAAGACGTGCAGGTTACAGAAGATCTCACATATGAAGAAGTACCTATTGCTATTCTAGATCGTCAAGTTAAGAAGCTAAGGAATAAAGAAATAGCTTTAGTAAAAGTACATATGAGAAACCAGCAAGCGTAAGAAATAACATAGGAGGCCGAGGATGTCATGAAATCAAAATACCCTTACTTGTTTGAAGTAAAAGAGGAAGTCTAACATACAGATTTAGGACACTAATAGGTACGTGTGATTGAATACTTAGTGTGTTCTTAAAAGTTTGTGTAAGTAAAGCTTTAAAATTAGTTAAGCTATCCAATTGTGCTTACATTCGAGGATGAATGTTCCTAAGGGGGGGAGGATGTAACACCCCATATCTTAAAATACTAGTTCTATGCAAATAAAATATGATATGGCTTTTCAAATTAGTGCCAATTTTGTAAAAGTGCTTGTATGTCGAATTAGAGGGTGATATGTATGTCTAACGCTGAAGAGGGTCGAGTGTAAATAAGTTTTATGTCAAATTCAGGAGATCACGACCCTAAAAAGGTGAGGTAATTGAGGTACTTATAGGAATTACAAAGCTAACAGGTTAGTCACCTACTTGCTTAGCTTAATATGCTAGCTAAACAGAGACAAGGACTGACGTCGAATTTGTCCAAGTCCGATTATGAATAAAATCTGTGTTAAAGGTGTAACTTTAGCCCATATTTTAGCATCATAAATGGACTATATTTTCATACCAATAAGGATATCAAAAGGGCCCAAGTACATCACAACCCACTTGACTAATTGGGCCCAAACTAAATGCAGAGGAATTAGGAAAAATGGGCAGCCAAGGCCTATCAACTTTGAGACCCATTTAGGCCCAAGTGTGAGGGACAAGCTGCTGCATCACTAGATTCTTAATATTTACTAATATGTGGTCAAAAGTGAAAGAGAAAGTCGGCCAAATATACGCTTTAAAAAGGGCTCAAAACAGCCCCTTAAGTTATTTCACTTGAAATAATTTTTCAGCATTCCTAAAGACTTTTGTTTTCTCTTTGCTTCACTTCACAAGGCAGCCAATACAACCCTATAGGGTTCTTGAAGGAAAACTAAATCTTGAAGGCTAATTTAAGTGGAAATATCCATGTATTTGTTATACTTATCCCATCACAAACAAGAAATATATGCTAGGTATGCTTTCTAACATTGTTGGACAACATGTGTTCCAAAAGTTGTTGTACATTTTTCTTAGTTATTTGGTTGGATTGATTATAAAGGTAGGCTACTTTTCTTAATGAGTATTGGTACTATAATGATGTATGAAGGCTGCTGCACTATTTTTACAGTCCGCGAAAGTGAGTTCTTGTGTGATATCATAATTGTGCTCGTACTAGGAACTTGTGGGCTTATTGATTGAGGACTATTATATCATATCCTCCACATATTTTTTGGACTATTTTTGAACTATTTTAGGACTGGTTTTATGTGTATATAGGGTGGAAACAGTTTGGTTAAAGTTGGAACAAGTTTGAAATTGTCGACATCAAAATGTAATGAAGGGATGTCACGTTATGCCGCCTAATTGTATGTTGAGTAGAATTATTATATATTGTGCTTTATGGGCTATTGTAGACTATTATGGCACTAAAATAGGCTACACATGATGTGTAAATGAAAATGTGTACTAGAAAATATGAGTAGGGGCGGAAGGATTGAAAGAATATGCTCGAGTTTATAATTCTCCGTTCGCTGCCCGTATGTTGCTTTTCTATAAGATTGGGCTGCCAAGATGCATCTATTGGCTGTTAATGCTAGTTTTATTACCTACTATGTTATAAATAAATATTTGGAAGAAAGGAACCTTATCTCAAGGTAATAATGAGGACATATAACGAGGTATGTAAGGCTACTCGATTTTATATTACTTGGCATGAAACCTAGGCTATTCCTTGGTACATAGAGTCTCTTCTCTACTCTAACAAAAAACCATGTCTCCACTCTTTCACATGTTCACTGATCTCATACATAGCCACTTGCAGCCCTGCATATGCAATTGGATACCAAGACACACGAGTTCGTTCTACTAAATAAAGTTCACGTGTTGTTCCTATGCATTTTATTATTTCTGTAACCCACTTTTTTCATTATGGTGTTGTCTTTTGTGATTATTTACATGTCATATGATGTACCTATAGCCCTCCAGTTCTAATATTATGACCACCAAAAGAATCATCCCAAAATTAATTAAAAGATAAAGTATATTGCTTATTGATGGGTGGTAATTCGAGGGGTGGAAGAATCACCTAGCCAGGATTGATCCTATCATGGGGGTATCCCAAGGGGTGAAAGTAAAAATCCTAGCCAGGGCCGATCCCAATATGTATTTACCACTGATCAACTAGTTATTTGTATTACTTGTTGTGCACAGATTATACAATAAAAGTAAAGTAATAAAAAGAACATAAAGTACGTGATCTCACAGTATAACTAAGGATGGTCTCTTATCCTACACTAGTGCAGTTTCATTTGAGTTGTTACTTCACATATATTGTTTCCTACCTTATATATTCAGTATATTATCTTATACTAACGTCCCTTATCGGGGACTTGTATTTTATGCTGTAGGTACAGGTGTTAGTAGATCTCCCAGTAGGAGTATAGGATTTTTAGCTGTTGTTACCAAGCTCTAGGTTGCTTCAGAGTTTTATGTGTCTAGAGCTTATATTTTTGTGTTGTATAGTTAGCAAGGCGGGACATGTCCCGACCCTTATCAAATACTTTTCCTTATCTAGAGGCTTTGTAGACTATGTAAATTAAAATATGGTCATGTCTCGTACTTTAGACAACGTGGCCCCAATGGCCTAGGCATATGCATTTTCTTTTAGCTTGTTATCACTACTTATTTTCTTAAAGGCATGTTAAATATAGAAATATCTTATAATATGTATAGAAAGCGCATAGATATACGTTGGTTCTCCTGAGCCTTATCGGCAACGGGTGCAGTCCGCCCTAATGGGACTTTGGGCGGAACAGAAGTAGTATCAGAACGAGTCATCTTAGGGAGTCTAAAAGCTATATCTATATAGAGTCTTGTTTATTGATGTCTTATGCATCATATTTATGAGCAAGATGCTATGTGGCACAATGATTGAGTCTGAAAGCACATTGATTTATGACAATGAGGCAAAAGCTGAAAATGACAAGAAAATACCCGAAAAAGCTTGAATATGAATAAAATGGGAGAATAAGGTGAAATAATCAAGTTACTAAGGTGAACTTTGTGAAAAACGAGGTTCAAGGATAGTCTTTAGTCATTGTGTTTCCAAAAATGTTCTACAAAAGTCCCATGAGCCTACATTACAAGCCTAGAAAGTCCTAGAATGATCTTAATCTGGCTAGTTAAAAATTTGAGTCATGAGCATAGGGGCAAGCCTACGGTATTAGTCAATGTGCATGAATATCTTTGTGACTGTGAGTATATTTTCATAGTCTAAGTGTTAATCTTGATATCATTATTGAATGTGTTAGTTAGGACTTCTTTCTGTGAGGGCATCTGCATTGCATTGTTAGCACTTGACTTGTTCAGTGATTGTGGATTAGGGATATTCTCTTGCTTATAATAGTTGTATTGTCAGATGCATCATTATGTCTTAGTTTGCCAAATAGCTATCTGATCTTGATTTGAAAAGTTGGTGTGGGTACCTAAGCTTGAATTGCATTAAGTTCTGTTTTGTGTGTTGCTGTGTTGTCTAGTTAGATTGAGTCATCACTTAAGGACAAGCAATAATTTTTAGTTAAGGGTGTTGATGTGCTGTCAAAATACAACACATTTAATGCCTAAAACTTGAGATTTTATGTGTTATCAAGGCGACATTTATAGTGTTTATGTGTTTTTGTGTTTGTTTTTACAGGAAAAGCAGGTTGGTACAATTTTGGAAAAAGTTGCAGGTTTTGCTGATTATTTGAAGACATATGAGACCCTCTATGAGTTATAGCCTAGTTTACGAGTCATAGAGGTGGCCTTGTGGAGATTTTCGGTGTTGAAGCAAAAACTAAAATTCAGCCACACAAAAGTCAGTTATGAGTCAAAGATTATTCTATGAGCCATTTTAAAATATTTTATAGTGATTTCCAATGTTCTCCAATATTGGGTCAAGTGTTGCAGAGAGGGACTACGAGAGGACAATAAAAGTTGTAGATCATACTATGACTCATGCAGATATTTAGTAGCAGTGAAGTCCAAGATCTAAGGTTGAATACAAAAGCTCGATTACGACTCGTGACCCTTACTACGAGTCATAGGGTGCGCTGACTAGTTTTTCTAATTATTTTAGGAAATTATTTGTAAATATTATAAATAGTAAATACTAGGTCATTTAAGTGGTAGATTTCAGATTTTTACATAGATTACAACTGAAGATAGAGATATAGCAAAAAATTAGAATATTCCTAGTGTTTTAGTTTTGGAGATTAAATTTTGGAGAAGAGATTCACTTGTGGATTCAATTCATCTTTTAATTTTGTGATTCTCAATACAAATTGGGTTTTCTTGTTCTTTAATCTTCTTGAATAAGTGATTAAACATATCTTCTCCATTCATTGTTTCTTCATTTGGCCAAGATATGAGTAGTTAAACCCACAACTTGGGGTTATGGGAACCATGAGAATCTAACTTTGAAAACTTGGATTATTTGCAATTCTTAGAATAGGTATTTGCATGTATTAGTCATTTCTTTTTATTTTGAATGTTTTCTAGTGGTGGCCAATATTAGAACTTACCTAGTATTACCTTCCCGATCCAGGTGGTAATGAATAGAAAAAGAGAGTGATTAACAGAATTTGATGATATGATCTCGTCTAATCAACTAAACTTGACCAAGGAAGGTTGACAGGGACTATGGGTAATTATTAGTTGATTACTCTATAGAGATGTGCCAAGTCGTATAGTGAAATTCGACCTTCACCTTTGACCAAAGGATTGAAAGAACCTAAATTACCATCCTATATATGATATTCTAGTTGACAATTATGATATCCGGTAATGCTGAGTTAGTGAATCATGGGGAACACAATACCCAACTTGCTCTCCATTATTGATTGTCTTTCATTTTAATTAGTTTAGTTTAATTTCCTATCAATCATTGCAACCTACCCCCTACCCCCACTTTTTGGGGATTGAGTTAGTTAATTTTTGAATTGTTTATTAAAGAACAAATTTGTGAAGTCCCTTATTCCCTATTGGATTCAACCCTAAGCTTGGTTAGGTTTATTACTTTGACAATCACTTTTACTTCGAAAGAGAGGTGTATCTTGAGCGTGATCAAGAACTACTAACTTGTTGCCCGTAGTTACCTAGAGTTGTATGCAACCGTCTTGTAGAGTAAGTTCTCGCCAGGATGTCGGCACATGATTTGGTGAGAGTGGCTTGGTCACTTAAACTATTGCCACTTGTCGACGATGGTGGGATGGGTTTTGATTGCCCATTCTCAAGGGGATTTGCACTGGTGATAATTTTCCATTTTGATGGGATATATAGTTGGGGGTCATTACTTTAAGGAGTAATGGAGGGGAAGTGGATCTGATAGCCATGCTCACTTCAACTGGTCTTGTGTGATAATTATTTTCTCTAGAGTAAGGAATTTCTCGAAGAGAATAGTTTAAGAATTTTTCTTTCAAGGATATGTTTGTGGAATTGAGGGTAAGTTTTATTGGCTAAGACTAGACTTTAGTGTCACTGCTACTCTGATCAATGTTGTCAGGGACAGCTATAGGTTGGGTGGATGAAGGACAATTAAGAGGTAGGGCCTCTTGTTGCATTTGTCCTTGGCATAGATCGCCCATAACACGTGGTTGCTTGGCATGCTTCCAGGCGATCTCTGTTGGATAATAGATGTTTTCAGTTGGGTTAGAAGGGGAACTCATTTCCTTTATCGAGTTGATAGTATCAATGTCGACGTTCCGTCTCCCATTTATCCTTGTCTGATTTGATGGGAGGTGGGTAAGTCACTCTTTTTTCTTTTCTGAGAATGTGATGTTTGCTGGCCATTTTCAGATTTCAAAGGTTCAATAGGCCCCAACCCTTCAGAGTCTACCCTAATTTCCCTTCTCAAGTAAATCTTGTAGCTGGTTTGGGTGTAGCCCAAATGTCCATAAGTTTTGCATAAAATACTCTCTCCCTTGTAGATTATTTTTTGGGTAAGGGTGCCTATTGTGACCTCTTTTTTAGCAGATATTCTAGTAGGAGCTTTATGCAAATTCTTGCATATATTTCTCTCAAAGTCATAGAGGTACAAGTATCAATCTTTAGCAAGGCGCCAAGTTATTTGCCCACTCTCTCTAGGTTTTACCTGTCATTGAACTCCATTGGGAGTTGAGAGAGGCCGACTCAAATAGCAATGTGTGTTATGGTGGAGTTGTTAGGGATGAAGTTCGATTCCCACCTTTTCACAGAGAGGAAGTTCCCTACCAAGAACCAAGGTCCACCATGGAGGTCTGTTTGTATGTTTTTCAGTTTACTGAATTTTGCAATGTAATAGTCCTTTCGTAAGTCTATAAGGGTGAGTGGTTGAGTTGGTTTCCATGTATCTGCTAGCTTTGTTCTCAGATATGAGTGTGTAACTTTTTCCTAAAGAGTTTTACAATGACAGAGAGTCCCCAGGGTTGGTAGATTCTTCTCTTGTATTCTTTCATTAGGACAATTGGTGCATGGGCCAGATCAAGTTCCTTCATCGCTATGTCGATTTCCACATGCATGGGGTAGTCATTGTTGAGGTCGAGTTGTTTGTTGGTGAGTGCATCTTTGAAAGATATTCATAGTTTTCTCAGTGTCAAAGTGGATCTGGTGGTTTCTCAGGTGGTGGTTCGATTGTTTGGGCCTTTTCAAGGGGTAGCTGTTCTGGAGAGAACAACCAGATGCATTCTCGGCTTGTTTTGAGAATAATTATTATCTCTACATTATTTTAATAAGTAACAAATATAATTTGTTTTATTGATTGCCATAATATGACTAGACTTATGCATGTAAGCAAATAAGTTGTTTAAAATCGATTTTATGTGAATTTGAAAAATATTTTCCATCTACATGATTAATTAGTTATGAGTTGTATTCATTTAAATTATAAAATTTTATGCCAAATAGTTCATTCGAGGTATCAAGATATATGAGATCGAACCTAAAATTAGTCCTAAAGATAAATCATTATTGCAGATATAATTCAAGTTTAGAGTCAAATATGTGAGATGACTGAGATTTAGCTAACACAATTCACTATCACTAAAAAGACAACTTTGTATACATATTCAGCAAGAAGATTATGATTCTTTTTACCAACTAATCTATACTATATTAATAGCGTAAAGGCAATTAGAAATGTAGTTTGAATTCTTGTGCCTTTATTAAAATACTCTGTTTTAAATAAAAATCGTCCTTTCACTATTTTTTTAATTTATTATTTTATCTTTTATTATTTAGTTTCAAGATTCACTTTTGAGTTAAAACTTTTTTATATATAGAATTTACTCTTGATTTAGGACTATTCTATATAAATAATTATTTCGAATGTAAAGAAAAAAAGTATTATTACTATTTTAATATTTATGACTTTGAAATTAACTAAAATTTTGATTATCAAATATTTTATTAATAAAAGTATGTAATATAGTAAATTCAAAAAGAAAATAAGTAATTAAAATTACATTGAAATATTAAACCACCCCTTTTATATTTAGGAGTCTTTTTTAAAATTAAAGTTTAATCAATTAATTATTTAACTCTTTAATATTCAATTCCAAATTATTACTTCATGTATTCATAAATCATTAAATATCTCTGTGTTATTCGTAATTAAATTAATTTTCTCATTTTTGCCTATTTATAATAGATTAAACTATTGGATCAAACTAATAGAATTTATATAATTTAATTTGTAAAAATGTTGTATCTAGTTTAACGGCAAGTACTATTTATATATAATTTTTGTAGATTGAAATGACACTTGTATGCAAAGCACGTGCACTAAACTAGTTAACTAATAAATATTAAATCCATAATTATTATCAACTAAAGAAAATAAGTTAAATTCAAGATTAAGGAGACATAGAGCTATGATTGTTTTATTGTCGAATTTGTTCTTGCTATGTTGGTTATTATCTAGCTTATTTATTTTTTGTTAATTGTGATTACTCTACTTATTGCAATTATTGCTCAAGGAATCATGGTAATTTGATAGACTTATTTTTTAGAACTAGTTAGATATAAATTTTTCGTAACTCACTAATCACACTAAAGCTTCATAATTTCTATCATGTCTTGAGTCTACACTTTGGATGTGACTCACACTCAAAAATAATTGTTGTCCCAAGTGAATTCTTGATCTAGCTGACTCTTGAATTGAAGACTAAACATGCATGCAAAAATTTTATAAGATGAATCTTTAGAAACATTTAAGTAGATTCAAAACATTTCAATTATACTTTACACAAAGTCTTAAAATAGCTCTTAACATATATAGTAATGTTATAAAAGTGGATATCAAAAGAAATGCGGAGAGAGGAAATATCATAAAACATACAAAATGATTTAAAGAAATGAGATAAAGTGAAAAGGGAAATGTAATGATTTTTCCAAGTTTTTCACTTCTTTTTCTTATACTTTCTAATTTAGGAAATGACTATTTATACCTTAGAAGAGTATAGCCAAGTGTCATTCTTTGAAACATGGTGGACAATTATATCATACACACCTCTTGGCCACTTGGCAAGAGGTGGCATATTTACAACACTCCCCCTTAACTGTCCATGTAAAAAAGAATATTGCTAGACATCCTTAATACACATTTTTGGTTGTCTCATTAAAAACCTTATCAGAAAAATTCTCTGGGATAAAATATTGGTTAAGGAAAAAGAGTACAACATGTATTTTACTTTCCCTGTTAAAGACCACGATCCAAGTGGTGGAGTTTTCGCATTCCAATCTTGTGTACCATCTTCTCAATATTAAGGTTGATAACGATTTAATGAATAAATTTGCTGGATTATCACTTGAATGTATTTGTTGCATGTCAATATTACCATGTTTCTAGAAATCATGTGTAAAGAATAATTTTGGTGAAATGTACTTCGTTCAATCTCCTTTTATGAAGCCTCATTTTAATTGAGCTATGCACGTAGCATTGTCTTCGAATATGACCGTGGGTATTATGACATCATTTTTGAGTCCACATTTTTCTTTGATGGAATGTATTGTCGATATTAACCATACGCATTCTCGACTTGCTTTATGAATTGCTATTATCTCAGCATGATTTGAAGAAGTAGCAACAACGATTTGCTTTGTAGATTGCCACGATATAGCAGTTCCTTCATATGTAAACAGATAGCCTGTTTGAGATCAAGCTTTATGTGGATCTAATAAATAACCTACATCTGCATAACCAATAAGATCTGTACAACCTTGGTTAGTACAAAATAGATAGTTCCCTTTAGATATCGTAGAATATGCTTGAGACTATTCCAATGTCTTCGTGTTGGGAAAGAACTATATCTTGGTAGCAAATTGACAGAAAATGTTATATCAAGTCTAGTTGTATTTGCAAGTTACATAAGTGCACCAATGGCATTTAAATATGTTACTTTAGGACAAAGAGGTTCTTCGTCCTCTTCTAAAGGTCAGAATGGGTCTTTATTCATTTCAAATGATTGAACGACCATTGGAGTACTTAATGGATGCGCTTTGTACATATAAAATTATTTTAAGATTTTTTTAGTATAAGCTAATTAACAAACAAAAACCTCATGTCAGACCCCACCCTGGGGTCGTGACCAGTACCAGATAGGGGCACGCAAACACATACTAACCCAAATTCCTTTATAACCTAGCCTGAAATTCTACAGAAATTTCGGCAGAG
>JAOTQJ010146673.1:0-146795 GCA_025642045.1 Solanum sejunctum
TTGTATGCTATTGTGAGACTATTATTGGAAGTTGTACATGTGTAACACCCTACATCTTACAATACTAGTACTATTCAAATGAAACATGATATGGTTTTGTCAAATTAGCGCTAATTTTTTAAAGTGCTTGAATCTCAAATTAGAGGGTGATATGTATGTCTAACACTGAAGAGGTCGAGTGTAAATAAGTTTCAAGTCAAATTGAGGAGATCACTACCTTAATTGAAGTGAGAGAAGTGAGGTGATTGTAGGACTTAGGAAGCTAGCAGGTGAGTCACCTACTTGCTTAGATTAAATTTGCTAGCTAAACGAAGACGTGGCCCGATGTCGAATTTGTCCAATTTCGATTATGAATACAGCCCGTGTTGAGCGAATAACTTTAGCTTGTGTCTTACAAATATAAATGGACAATACTTGCAGTCCTAGAAGAGTAATAAATGGGCCCATGTACATCACAACCCGTTTGACAAATTGGGCACAAACTAAGTGAAGAGAAATTAAAAAAATGGGCAGTCAAAGTCCATCAACACTGAGACTTATTTAGGCCCAAGTGTCAGGGCTAATTTACTGCATCACTAGCTTCTTAATATATACTAATATGTAGTCAAAAGTGCAAGAAAAAGTCGGCTAAAGAAATCCTTTAAAAGGGCTCAAAAAAAGCCCCTTAAGTCATTTCACTTAAAATAATTTTTCAGCTTTCCTGAAGACTTTTGTTTTCTCTTTGCTTCACTTCACAAGTCAGCCAATACAACCCTCTAAGGTTCTTGAAGAAAACCTGAATCTTGAAGACTAAGGTAAATAGAAATATCCATGTATTTGTTATACTAATCCCATGACAAACAAGAAATATATGCTAGTTATGCTTGCTGAGATTTTTGGACAATATGTGTTCCAAAAGTTGTTGTACATTTTTTATTTATTTGGAATCTTTTCTCTTTTCCGTTGAATTGATTATGAAGTGAGTCTACTTTTATTAATGAGTATGGGTTCTATAATGATGTATTAAGGCAGTTGCACCATTTTTACAATCCGTGAAAGTGAGTTCTTGTGTGATCTGTAATTGTGCTCGTAATAGGAACTTGTGGGCTGATTGATTGAGGAGTATGGTCTCATATCCTCCAACGATTTTTACGACTTGTTTTGAACTATTTTAGGACTATTTAAATGTATATATATGGTAGGAATAGTTTGGTTAAAGTTGGAATAGGTTTAGAATTGTCGACGTCAAAATGTAACGAAGGGATGTAACGTTATACCGCCTGTTTGTATGTTGCATAGAATTATTATGTGTTATACTTTATGGGATGTTGTGAGACTGATAAGGTTCTAAAACAAGATGTTTATGGTATGTACATAAGAATGGTTGCTAGAAAATACGATTGTAAGTGAAAAGATTGAAGGAATGCCTTTGCGTCGCTAATTATAAGCTTGCTGCCCGGGTGTTAGTTTTTATGTTATTAGGATATCAAGAAGTATTTATTTGCTGCTAATACTAGCCTTATTACCTAATATATTATATATAAATATTTGAGGGAAAACGTGGTCACTCCAAGGTAGTAACAAGGTCATATAAAGAGGTATGTAAGGATACTTGATTTCATATTACTTGTCATAAAACGTAGATTCCTGCATGGTACATAGAGGCTCTTATTTATTTCAACATAACAAATAGCCATGTATCCACTTTTTCATATGTTCATAAGCTCCCCTACATAGTCACTTGCAAATATGCATACATACTTGGATACCAAGATATACGAGTTCGTTCTAATAAATACAGTTCATGTGTTATTCTACCTCCCATGGATTTAATTATATGTGTAACCTACTCTTTTCATTATGGTGTTGTCTTTTATGATTATTTACATGTCATATATTTTTTCTACAGTCCTCCAGTCCCAATATTGTGACCACCAAAAGAAGCATCTCAAAAGTAATTGAAAGATAAAGTATATTGCTTATAGATGGGTGGTAACCCGACGGGTGCAAGAATCACCTAGTCAGGGTCTATCCAGGGTAGCCCAAGGGGTGAAAGGAAAAGCCTAGCTAGGGCCGATCTCGATATAATTTACTACTGATCAGGTGCTCATTTGTATTACAGAGTATGCACAGATTATACAGTAAAGGTAAAGTAATAAAAAGAACATAAAGTACATGATCCCATAGTATAACTAAAGGTGTTCTCTCATACTACACCAATGTATAGTTTTATTTGAGTTATTACTTCATATCTAGTATTTCCTGCCTTACATATTCAGCACATTATCTCATACCGAAGTCCCTTACGGAGGGCCTATATCTCATGCTTTAGGTACAGGTGCTAGTAACTCTCCCCAGTAGGAGTGTAGGATATCCAGCTGTTGTTACCAAGCTCCAGGTTGCTTCGGAGCTTTGTGTGTCTACAACTTATATTTTTTTATTGTATAGTTAGTTGAGGTGGGGCCAATCATGCCCCTTATTAGATACGTTTTTTTATCTAGAGGCTTTGTAGACTATGTAAATTAAAGTGATATTATGTCTTGTACTTTAGACAATGTGGCCCCAATGGCCTAGTCATATGCATTTCTTTTTGACATGTTATTACTGTTTACTTTCTTAAAAGCATGTTTTATGTAGAAATCCCTTATAATAAGTATAAAAAACGCATAGATACAAGTTGTTTCTAGCTAGCCTTATCAGGAACAGGTGTCAGTCTGCCTTAACCGGACTTTGGATGTGACAACATGACATGTATATGAGTATGTAGATCAGAAAATACAGTTAGAGGTGGAAAGGTTGAAAGAATACGCTTGGGTTGACAATTGCATGCTTGCTTCCCATGCATTACTTTTTTATGATATTGGACTGGCAAGAGATATTTATTAGTTTCTAATACTAGATTTATTACCTACTCTATTGTAGTTAAGTATTTAGGGGAAAATGAGGTTACTTTGAGATAATAATAAAGTCGTACAATGAGGTATGTAAGGCTACTTAATTTCATATTACTTGGCATGAAATCTAGATTATTCCTTGGTACATAGAGGCACTTACTAACTCTGACATAACAAAACACCATGTCTCTAGTCTTTCACATATTCATATCCTCCCATGCATAGCAATTTTCAAATCTGCATACATACTTGGATACCAAGATACATGTGTTCTTGGTGCTAAATAAAGTTAATGAGTTGTTTCATCTTATACGCATTTCTTTATTAGTGTAACCTACTATTTTTATTATAGTATTGTCTTGTATGGTTATTTACATGTCACATGCTATATCTATGGTCCTATAATCCAATAATATGACTACCAAAAGAATCATCTCAAAGATAATTGAAAGATAAAGTAAGTTGCTTATTGATGGGTGGTATCGGACGGTTAGAAGAATCACCTAGCATGGGTTGATCCCATTTATGGGTGGTATCCCAAGGGTGAAACAAAAGACTAGCATGGGTCAATCCCAACAATGATTTACCATATATTAGCTGCTCGTTTGTCTTACATGTTGTGCACGAATTATATATTAAAGAAAGGTAAAGCAATAAAAAGGACATAAAGTACATGATTTCACAATATGACTAACGATGGTCTCTTATCCTTACACCAGTGCATAATTTCATTTTCGTTCTTATTTCATTTATAGTACTTATTGCCTTACATATTCCGTATATTATGTTGTACTAATATTGCTTACGAGGGACCTACATTTTATGCTACAGGTACAGGAGCTAGTAGATCTCCATAGTAGGAGTACAGGATATCCACTTATTGTTACTAAGCTTCAGGTAGTTTCGTGGATTTATTTCTCTAAAGCTTATATTACTATGTTATATAGTTAGTTATGAAATTGGGCCTATCCCAACCCTTATCAAATACTAGTCCATACCAAGAGGCTTTGTAAACTATTTAAATTAAAGTGTGGTCATGCCTTGTACTTTAGTATGGTGGCTCCAACGACCCAGTCATATGCATTTCCTTTTGGCTTGTTACTTTTGTCTACTAGAAAGTGCATGGTTATAAATTCGTTCTCCCGAGCCTTATCGGCAATGGGTGCTAGTCCGCCTTATTTGGACTTTAGTGTGTGACAGAGAATACACTAGTCATTCTTGATGATAAGAAGGCCACCAACAACTCTATATTGAATGGTGGATTACCCACCTGAATTATCCACCTACTTTGGGGATCCCTTTGATTCGTAAATCATGGTGGAAACAAGGACATTCTAGAATACCAATTGTTCAAAAAGAATGGAGGATCCATCTCAAACCTTTAGGAACCCACCCGAAGTACATTCTGCCACATCTTGATCCTCATGTCAGATGAGATCCCCCAAGAACTCTTATGGTTGTTTTGGTACCTACGTCTCCAATACTACATCCTTATGGAGTTAACGCAAAACCTGTTCAGGGATTTCGAAAGAATTCAACCAGCCTTGGAAAGAGTTCTTACTTTTGTTTTGATCTAGACGATGGTGGTTGTATTGCTTCATAAATTCGTACAAAGCATAGGTTTTCATGGTGCATAGGTCAGTGAAAGTAATCAATTGGCAGGTCTAGATTTGACCAAAAAATTACCTATGCTATAAATTCCCTATCTCTATTTGGTCCTTAGAAGAAGAGTATAATGAAGCACAGAGACTCATCTTCCAGCAAAGTAGATGCATCCTAATGGCCCAGAGAAGAAGCATGATGGAAAGTCACTAAAGACCACCCTCATTGGGAGAAAGTTTGATAAGCTGCTAAAGAATACAGGGTTCCATACAACATTACCAAAAATCAGGTCACTCAGGCCACAATGAGCATAAGGCTGAACCTTCTGCCATAAAAATAGGATCACAATGTTGCAGGACCAAAAAGAAGGAACAAAGGCATCACTAGATTGCTTAAGATAGGTATTGAAAAGAAGGAACAAAAGCTTAATGGATGTCCACAAGTAGCTTACACACCTATTTGCAGCCACCTAGACGCTGCTGACTCACTAGTCTGCACATGTTGTCGCATGCCAACATCATACTTTTTTAATAGTTTGTAGTTTTATTAGGCTGCATTCACATATTACATGGGACTCAATATGAATAAATTAGATAAATATAGTAAGTTCTGATAGGATTTACTATTTTGAGATAGGTGTATTATTTTTAGAATAAAGTAGGGCCCAATCATTCCTAAAATGGTGTTCCATATGTGATAATATTTTTTTGTTTAGATTCGCTATGTAAGGATGAGCTTATCCTATAAAAGGGAGGCCAAGTCTAAAGTTACGACATCTCCGAGATAATCTTAAAAAAAATCTCAGAAAAATCTCAAAAACGAATAAAAAATCATAGGAGAAAAATTAAGACAATTCCTTAGACTAGAGTCTGAGAGAAATATCCCTAGGAAATTCTCTCAAAGTTACTACACTTTTGTAAATACACTATCTGTCTAAATAATATGATTATTGGCTAAACGTTCTCTTGTTCTTCTCTCTAAGGGGAATGGGTTATTCCATACTGTAGTCTGAAGGAGTAAGGAGGGGTTTAAGGTGACACTTTGGTAAGCTCTACTCAAGAAACCAATAACTCACTAGGTTACACAATATCAACCATGCACTACTACAATAGTTAATGTTTGACGTTACATTGCTTGTAGCGATTATGATATACTCTGGAAATAGAAACAATCCAGGTAAAATGGTAGGGGAACAAAGAGACTTGAGGAGGGCTATCTTGAAAAGTGCTATAGACCAGGGAGAGCTAATCAAAGCCCATTTACAAAAGCCCGAAAAAGTTGAAAAAACTATTGTATGGTTATTTCTTTGATGGTAAGGTAACTATTATGGTCAGAAATCTAACAAACCTGGGATGGCATGCCACCTATCATTGACGAGTCACTAAAAATTTTGTAATAGTGGTACCTTAGTTGATCTTTCATGGAATATAGTCCCACACTACCTGTAACCTATTCGAGACACCAGGATTCTCATCCCACCAGTCCTATTCGTGGTGTCCTACCATAGCCCCTGCTCGTCTCCTCTCACCCTCCATGAGTGATATTCAAAATTCCAATATGTATAGTGGTATCACGTTATTAACTATGAAGATCTAGGAGAGAGTGGTGGAGTTGAGGGTGAGTAAAAACGTGTCAATTATAGAAAATAGATTAGATTTATGTTGGTGGTCGACTATTGAAGTAATCCATTTTGTTTGCAGACTAGTAGAGAATATAAGAAGAGAAAGAGGTACCTTCATATGGTGTTCATTAACCTTGAGAAGGCCTATGATAAAGTTTTAAGGGATGTGCTATGGAGATGTCTATAGGTGAAAGTTGTTCCAATAGCATATTTTAGGGTTATAAAGGACATGTATGACAGAGCTAAAACTTGGGTAAGAATGGTAGAAGGAGACTTAGAGTATTTCCCTATTGAGATGGGACTTCATCAAGGATTTGTGTTGAACCTTTTTTCACTTTTCCTTCTTAATGGATAAGATGACACAGTCTATCCAAATAGAGGTACAGATGTCGCTCAACTAGGCTACTCAAAGGAAGCAGTGGGTGGTTATTAGCTGAATAATAAATCAACTTTAGAGGTTGGTGTTGATCCCATAGGGAATCATTGTTCAAGGTGGAAGTGACTCATAGGTCCAAGTAATTATAGGATGTGGGTGGTTGCGATAATAAAATTAATGATTCAGCTAAACAATTGGTTCTAAATATCAAAACAAAACAACTATTAAGGAAAGATACTGGGGACGTGAAATTATAGCAATCGATCTACTAGCTAGGTCTAGATACTTAACTTAATGAGTTGATGTTGAGTGAATAGGCTAGGTTGCTTCTAGCACATATCAACTATGCACGAGGGTGTTTTGGAAGAATCAACATAGAAATCATATGCAGACCAACGGGGACATGCTGGGCCTTAGATTTGTCAACAAATCCACTAATGCCTTGGCCATTGATTCCATAGATGTGGACTTCAATTGAAACAACAAGAGGTTCCCAGCCATTATACCCATTCCACACTCTAATCATTTCGTCTTACGCAACAATCAGAGATCAAAAGTAAAGTCCCAAATGTGTAACCTTCAAATTATAGATTAAACATATGAAAAATGAATATAAATTTACTCAAATAAACTATACATAAGTCAAGATGTGAAAGACCCAGTAGATAAATCAAAAACTCACATTAATAGCACACTCCAAACATGGAGCTTGAAGCCACATATGCTAGAAATTAAAGATTGTATACCATACATAGCAGTAATAGTCATATGAAACATGATTGAATAAAACATAGTTGATTATCACTATCCAATCTTCTCCAATTCGCTTCCCAAAAGCTTCAAAACCCTAACTCCCTTTCATACTATAAGTGGAAAGTTCTATGTACTACTACTATAGACTAATTGTTTTGAAATAGTATGAACTAATATATACAATGTAGATTTAAAAACTACTTCTACACTCCATGCAAATGTGTGAAAATTTGTATTGTAAAATGCCATTAGGCGTCAAGACCAACCATCACCGAGAACTCTAGAGATGCACGCAATATGCACTTGACTGCTTTCTTATGCGACCTCTTCAGGCTTCCTCTTCTACAAAATTAGGCAGTGAATCTTTGTTGCAGATCAAAATTGGTGACGCACTAAAGTATTCCTCATATCACCTTCCTATCAGCATTTTGGTGCTTCGAGCGTTGCAACTTTAGGCAATTTCTTTTCCAATTTTTTTGGCGCACAAAATATGCTTTGTGATACCAAATTGGACCCCCTTCTTGGCATAACCTAGAACCTTAGTTGTGGCAATGATAGGAGATCTCCTTGAGTGTTCTGTGAATCGCTGAGTATATTGGCAATACCACTTTTCTCTGCCTTTCTGCACTTTTTCTCCTTTTCAAAGACTTCATCAAGTATTGTCTAATTCTATACTTTTAGTCCCATTTCCTATCATATAATATTTATATTGTTAGAAAATAGAATTAATCGTATACTAAGAGCAATCTTCATTTGCAAGCTAGCGCAAAAATGAGTATGAAATATGGACTCATCAAGTGTCATGGTGTATCTTATTTGCATATGACATAGTACAGGTTTATGAGACTTGGCTAAAGTTAATTATATATTAGAGGTTTGAAGGCATACTTCAAAAATTCAAATGATTCAAATTGAGCAGAATCAAAAAAGAATATTTGTTGTGCAAATTTAGAACTGTGAGAGATGAAACAAACATTGAAGTGACGCTTTCCACTCAACCTATTCCAAATAGAGAAAACTTTAAGCATCTTGAGTCCATCATCTAGAGTGGTGGCGATATCAACAATGATATCCAACATTGTATTGGGGTAGCATGGACGAAATGGAGGCTTGCCTCTAGAATATTGTATGATAAAAATATACCACCTAAACCAATGTAAGTTTTATAGAATGGTGCTCAGACTCTCTTTTCTTTATGAGGTAATGTGCTAGACGGTTAAAACCTGATATGTTCAGAAGATGTATGTCGTGGATATAAGGATGTTAAGATTGATGAGTAGACATACCAGGAGGGATAAGATGGTGAATAAGATCATTTGGGAGATGTTAGAGGTTGCCTATGTGGTTGACAATATGAGAGAAGTGAGATTGTGATAGTTTCAACATGTGTGTAGCATAAGTATCGATGCCCCTATTAGGAGGTGCGAGGGGTTGGATTTAGGGGTTATACAGAGGGATAGAGATTGACAATAGAATTATTAGGGGAGGTGCTAAGACAATATATGGTGAAACATTAATGTCATGTTGGATGTGACCTTAAACAGAAAGGAGTGGAGATTGTGTGTTAGGGTAGAAGGAAGGCTAGTAAGGGAAGGTTGATATATGGCCTTATAATTTAGTGCATTAGTAGAAGTAGTCTTTTTATCCTGTGTTGCCATAATACATCTTATCTTTGTTACTTTATCTTATTTACATATTATCATTTTTCTTTTTGTTATTAGTCATTTTCCCTTATTCCTTCTTTTTTCCCTTCTTTTTCATATCAATTATCTTTTGCATATGGGTTTGATATTTTGAGATGAGGGTTTTCCAAAAGAAACCTCTCTATATCTTTGAGATAGTGGTAAGGTTTGTGTACATTCTACCCTCCCCAAACTTTACTTGTGGGATTCCATTGGGTATTTTTTGTTATTGTTGTAACTGATTTCTGCTTGAGTGAAATGCCCCACATGTGATTCGAAATACTCTATAATCATAATTTCCATATGTCTTAAATTCCGTAGGTGATTTTGAAAATCCAACTTCAGAATCTCGATCAGGGAGTAAAATTGAGCGAACAATAGGTTTAACCAGAATTTTAGAGGACCCGAAGTGAAAAATAATTTTTGCTAATTTTTGAAATTCCAATGTGTATCCGCTCCTAGTCCATGATGCACCTGGGAAGTGGACTAGTATAAATATTTCCTCTGTGTTGTGTCCACATCGCGACAGGGCTGCGGATCTATGTATGATTTTTCTTAGTTTTATTATTTCATCAAAGGGTTTTGGGGTAATAGTTCCATGCCCATTTAAACATGAAATCTACTATACTTAGCAATTTTTAACTCTATATCTCACTCAACCCTCTCTAAAACCTCTCTAAAATTATATCAATTCTCTCATTCAAATCTAAGAATTTCAAGTTCAACTCATTTCAAGCTCTAAGTCTATTTTAAGTTCACCTCAATTAATTTAAGGTTTATGGTATGTGGGTTTTCATCCATAGGTACTTTCACCCATGGAGCCTAACCTTCACTTTTCATAAAAATTACATATTTTTATATTGTATTACTTATGGGTATCTCTTATAATTAATTATGAATACAAATGATGTTGGGGTTTTACAAAGTATTAATTTATTATGCATGACTATCTATTTCAAGTTTATTCCATGAGTTGATTTGTTTATTGAGTCTATGCATGTTTTGAACTATGAAACTATGAACTATTACGAGCTTTTATGATAGATTTCAAAGTACGCTACGTGAGGGTTTAACTATATGTTGGTGGGTTGAATTACATTAAGTTTACTCATCATTTTTCATACTTGAATTGCATGATTTTGAGCAAATATTGTGAATGCACCATGTGTTTGATAAAATGACATTACAATAAATCTCAAGTTATTGATCATTTATTACATGATTTACAAGTTAAGTGACTATATGATGTTTAAGGGCTTTGAAGCATGTATGAATTCATGAAAACTATCTATGATATTACAAGTATCAAGTTGAGCCCTATTTCAAGATTGTCACCACTTGTGAGCCATTCATATAAAAATGAGGGTTCATGTATGATTGTAATCGATTCTCATATTCAAGTTAGGCTCACTACTAGAGGTCAAGCATGTTTATGAGCTACTCAAGTTATGTTCTTACAAGCTATTCATGTTATGATTAAAGTATGATTATTTCAAATATTCTGTGTGATTCGACTTAGCAGCGATGGATTGAATGTCTACGTGGACAATCTTTTAGGGTCTATACTTCTTTCCTCAAACTATGTACCAACATAGGATTATGATTATTACCCTTGCTATTCTAGTGGACGCATCTAGTGCACTTTATCATGAAATCCTTTTCGAAATGGGTCATGTTCCTGTAAGCAGGGTTATTTCATATGAAATGGGTCATGTTCCCATAAGGTTATGTAGGGTTTACCTTGGCAAGTAGAACACCTCTTTATAATGAGGGGTAATCATCGAAATTCGAAGTTACAGTTCACTTGGTCTTACATATGTAGATTAAGGTCTCATCTCGAATATGAATGGTATGTTACGCAAGTTAATTAATCTACAAGCTTGTTTTGCTACAAGCATTGATCATGCATGCCATATTAAGATCAATATATCCATTGTTTATGATTATGCACTTTAAATATATTGGCTTATGTCTTTTTTTTCATTGCACCCTACATGCACTTTAAATATATTGGCTTATGTCTTTTTTTCATTGCACTCTACATACCTAGTACATTCAAACATATTAACACATACTCTATGCCTACATAGGATTACCAGGCAAGTACAAAATATAGTTTAAGATTTTACCTAAGGCAATAAAGGATGAAGACACCACCAATTACAAATAAAAAGCTTGATAGCTTAACAAAGGGTACAAAGCAAGATCTGTAATGCCCCCCAAGTAGGGGTGTGCGACTCAACCCCTGACCGTCCAAAAGGGTTGGGGACCCTTTGGCATTAGTCTGTGCACCATAAAGTAAATTTTTTTTTAAAAAAAAATGATAAACTAAGCTAATACCCTAGAAAATCCTTGAGAGAATATTCAAAGGTGATGTTCAATAGCTCCCCACTACAATCTGATATGTGTTTTTTTAACAAAACCCTAACTTAAAGTATTTATAGTTTTATAAATTTACCCTAAAAATGGCACAACCATGATAGCTAGCATCTGGTTCGCTTCGCAGCTGCGACTTATAAGGTGATCTACAAGTCGTAATCAGGGCCTTGTATTAGGTTCTTAGCATCTTGGACTCAACTGGTATGACCCACTAGTACGAGTAGTAGCTTAGTCTATGACTCATATGCTCCTCACGTAGTCTAGGTCTTCAATTGTTGAACCAATTTTTGGGCTCTCTGTTTCCTCCTACTAGTGCACACATACAACTCATAATGTGGCCACGACTCATGGGTGAACTCATATGTCCTATGATTAATCAAAATCTATAATTTTCCTCCAAAATCATTCCAACCCAACTATTCTTCAAGAATAACAAAAAAACACAAAAATCACAAAAAGTTGCATTAAGAATTCACAAAATCCCGTATTTTAGGCATCAAATGTGTTGTCCTTTGATAGCGAACACCCTCAACTTAGAATAGTTATTTATCCTCAAATGACAACTAAATCTACGTAGACAATGACAAATACATAGCAGCTATACCAAGGGCATATACATCATTCACTCTAATCCAGGTACCCAGCTATTTTTTTCAAAACTAGATTGCAAATCTACTAAGAACAACAAAAACATGATGATGAATCTACCAACTTAACTATGACAAGCTAAGCAACATCAACTGTCCACAATCACATATAAAACAATATGCTAATAAGGTAGTGCAAATGCCCTCATAGAAAAAATGTTCCTTTTACTCACTCAAGAAGCATTTAGAATTCTGGGACAGAGGAATCATTCTCACTCTCACAAATGAAATTCATGTAAAATGACTAACACCATAGGCTTGACTCTATACTCATATCCCGGCTTGGTGACAAAGTGGGTTTGGGTCACTTTAGGACTTATGGGCTTGTAACATAGGTTAAAGAGACTTTGGTATGGAATTTTAGGCAAGTAGTGACTAAAAGCTATCCTTGAACAATGTTTAACAACCCTTTTGCCTTCATTATCCAACAAATTTCACTAAATCTATCCTTATTCTCCTATTTCAAGATTTCCCCGAGTGGTTTCTTTCTATTTTCAACTGTGCCTTATTTCTAAACTCATTTGTTACTGCTTTTCCTCAACACAAAACACTTTCCTTTCTTTTTTGTTTACCCTACTTGTGATTATTTTATTTCGCAATATTTTACTTAGGCTTTTAGTGTGAGGTGAAGTGCATGATATCTATTCCCCAAGCGAGGCACAAAATTTGTAGCCACCCTCAACTTAGACTTTTAGCCTCAATTAAGGTTCACTTGTTCTAGTATAGACCAGGGCCAATATGAAGGTATTTCATCAACCAAGGTTAAGCTAGTAAGGTGTCAAGAAAAAATGAGTACATGAAAGGCTCAAAAATATTAAATAAGGTATTCACTAACTCATTTGGTAGGTCATTTAGGCTAAAAATGGGTTCACTAGAATAATAAAGGCCTAAGATCCTTTCAAAATCATGTACGTGACCAAACCACTTTCAGAGTAACAAGGTAAGTTCTGAGTACACATGATGTATGAATGAAGCAAAATAAGCTCACAACACACATGACATTGCACCCATAATCAAGTAAAGACTCACAGGTCATGCTTCAAGAATCAACTTACGTCCACATTATCAGAAGAAATATTGCTAGATAATTAAAATGAGTAAATGCATCAATAACCACAATCTCAAAAATTTTGAGGGAACCAAATATTTTTCAAACTACTCAAAAAACATTTAAAGACTATGTAAATGCCAATAGATAACACTACTATGAATTGACACATTATCTACACTACCTAAACATGTCAGTTTAACAGAAAATTAAACATCCACAGTAAAAAAAACGCAGCGAGAAAACCTTCGGTTAAAAAATAGGGGACATTATGGACTCAAGGCTACTTAGACTTGACCTTAACCTATAACATCTCGTACCCCACCAAAATAGAATACTTTGTCCTTAAAGTAAAAACATGCACTAAGACGAAAACATAAACACAAATATATATACATTAAAAACCAACATTTTAAGAACTAATATTAAAAACAAAAGTAAAAACAACAACCAACATAAAACATCAAAAACCAGCATAATAAAAAGATTGTCCAATAAAAGTACAAAGTATGCATAAAGAAAATATAAGAACTGGGTAAAAAGGTCAAATATCTTGGTACTCAAGCACAAGTATTTGTCTGGCCAGTACGGTCTTTAGGTCATGACCTCCTCCTCAGCAATCTAGGCCACAGTTGTACACGCGCTACCTTCTCTATGTAAATGTTGTTGCTCCCTATCTCTCTGTATGACCACCAACAGGAACGACTCCTGCACCACCTCCTCAAGTATCGGCTCCTCACTCGGGGTTACTTGGTCTCATGTCTAGGACTCTTCTGGCTCAACTTTGGATCTTCTGTCTCAAAGAGCCTCTTCCAATGAGCATGCAGGTAATCAACTAGCTAGTCGAACACCTTGTCACCTACCTGTGCTACCTTTAGGACTGCAACTGGGTCTTGTAACATCTACAATAGGTCAGCCTTAAACTTTGCCAACTCCTGCGTCACTGCGCTTGTGTCAATAGGCTGAAATCCCTCAGGTCTTCGCTAGACTCTCGCCTCAAATATATCTACTCTATATGCAGCGCCCTAACTCTTTCATTTACTAATGCACGGGCGAATGCCTATACACTCTCCTTGAAGTCCTGTACGGTTCATCTAACCTATGGTCTGACCTGTGCAGCTAAAGCCTATAGCCTGGACTCCACTATAGCCATCCTACATAACAGTGCCTTAAAAGTAACAACAATGATAATAGAATCAACTTGGAATGTAGATGTTGCTAGTCTTTAGAGCACTAGAGGATAGCATGGATTCAATCTCAACAGCTGGCATGGATCTGTAGCGGTTGCAGTATCACCGGTGGTAGCTAGACTAGAAACGTTTTTTGGAGTCTCTACATAAAATAGATCTGGAATAGTTGAAAGAGCTACACAAGGTAGGGCCACTAGGTTCTCATTATCCTTAATTAGGATAGGATCCATAGTGTGTGTGGCCTCAATATGTTGGTCCCGATAGAGGTCTATAGGAACACCTGTTGTACTATTTAATCGATGGATTTAAACTAGGATGGCATATTCATTGATCTGCTCAGAGATAGTCCAGGACTAATATATCTCATATCTAGCTAGAATGCTCACTAATAACATAGCTTACTTTAAGGTGATCACATTATTCGTGAAAGTAGGCCGGATATGCATACGAATAATAGACCATCAAAACTTGTATCGGAAAGAGAGGTGGGCCTTCATTATAGGATTTGCATTATTTGTAACACATGTAGGCTCGAAACACTCCTCATAAATCAAACTGGCAATCCACTGTAAAAGCTCTGTCCTATCCCCATCGTCCTTCCAATCATTGTTCTCCTCATCTTGTCAATATGTCCATCATACTCTGCGGTAGAACTAGGCACTCTTTATGTGGGCCCAAATTGGATCCATCGAATAGTCTTCTCTGAAAAAGAAACTCTCCGACCCTGGACTAGCACTACCCTTATCCTTAGATGCTCAATTGGCTTCTTGTTCTTTGGTTACCCTTGGGGGAGTGCAGCAAGATAGGCTGCATAAAACTCATGGGCCACATAAGACACATACTTTCCCAACTGCAATGTAGTCCATCGTAATCCTTGTCTGTCTATACCCTCATCTAATCCTGGTAGTTTATCTAACCTTGAGTCGTTATGTATAGACTCCTCATGAAATAACCTCAGCAATTTGCCTTATCTCTTGGTCTCTAACCCCTGGTAATATATCTCCTTCATCCTTGGGACACACAATCTGCTATCGGTTAGGGGTTGTGACTAAACTTCTTCCTATTGGGTCTAGGAGGTTCTCCCAGATTATGACTTTGACCGTGAGTGTGGGGGGGTCATCTATGGTAGGTTGGTCTCAGAGCCGTCTCCATTACCCTATTGTTTGTCCTCTTCAGACTTGGAGAAACTGCTGACTTCTATGGGTGTCTGTGTTGTACATGCCTGGGTTTGAGGTTTATTAGCTTTGGGGTCTATTCTTACCCTGTGAACGTCTAGAGACCCCTCAATTCTCTCGGCCTAAGAAGATTTATTAACCAACCTCCATTAAATTGTTTTGATTGCTCATTTATCCCTAAGAGGCAATATATCTACAAACTAACCACATGACCCATGTGAATATCAAGATGTTTGACCAAATGAGCCACATATCATAGAATAAGAAATAATAAATAAAAAAAATTTAAGTGCAGAAGATCATTGGTGCAGTTGCACATCTGCAAATATGAGATGTAATTGCGAGTAGAATTCGTACAATAGCCTCATACTATCAAGATTCCTACAAAAATATAGTCTGACATAAGATATAAGTTACAGTTAGAATTCGTAGGGGAATCTACGAGTCACATTCTTACCTCTTACCTATTTCTAAAAACATTTTTCAAAACATCAAGTACTACGAGTCATATATGCATCTTATATGAGAAACATCAAGGAACCATAGGTGACTTGTTCTTGATATGAAGGATCACTATGACTTGTAAGGTGGCCTATGACAAGTAGGAGGACCTCATAGCTGAAAACAAAAGGCACCAGTAGTGCCGATTACTTTCCCACACAAAGCACAAACAAAACAAACGCAACTAAAGAATTTGCAATCATAAGAGCAATACAATATATCTGACATATAAATGGCCCCACAATGACATCAAAAAGCTAAAACAACCATTATCCAAACACATTGACGTCAGTTCCATATTACGTCAGGCAAAATCAAGGGCCATTTCGTATTCAAACTTGCACTTTTAGCAACTAAACATTCTATTGAAATATAAGAGCAATTCAACCACATTCCATCAAGTCCAACAGACTATGGCATATAAAACACACCCATACCTCCTAACTTCCAATTCCAAACACAATTTCCATAATGGTCGGGCAACAATTAAGTACTACATTCTATGGACCAATAATTTTTACAGTTACAACCATCCACTCAAGAACATCGAAGAAGGTTTGATTCATAACATAATCTTTCATAGCATACAAGCCCTAGGTTTCATGTCTAGATCTACATATCACCACATGGGCATGAATATTCACGGTTAAAACAAGCATATGATAATACAAAGAATAAGCTCACCACAATAGTGAGTTAAGTTTAACCATGAAGCTTACAAATTGGTACAATAATTTAACCAAAGCAAAGGATACCAAAAAACATGCCAAAACCCTCAAAAATAGTATCCTCGCCAAAATTATTACCAAACAATGACGTGTGTAGCTGGGATTTATATCAAAAAAGTTAATGAGGGAGAAGGATTGGCAATTTCCATAGGTCTTAGGGTTTTAGAAATGAAAATAGGATAAAATTTTATTTTTACCTTATTTTATAACAAATTGGGTCGCCCTTCAAAGAAATGCATATCTGCTTGTAGTAGACCACACACTTGTGAAAATTTAGACTCTATATCTGGGAACTAAGAACCCCACTTATGGCTCGTAGATGGCCCTACAAATTGTAAGGTTGGTTCGTAGTACTTGTGCCAACTTCTGATACACACTATTTCCTTCTATGAGGCATGACTACGAGTTGTAATGGTGATTATGACTCATAGGCTTGCTCATAGAGGCTGCTCTAGGTGCCAGTTTCTCACATCATTAGTTCTTGAATTTCCACCTGCAAACTGAGGTTCAAAAACACAACTATCTTCAATATATTACAACTACATCAATGTCTTTGAACTTAAAACAAATAAACACCCTACTACCTAAAAATTCCAATCATTGAACACACTTAAAACAAACCAAGAAGTATCAAATAATCTTTGGTTGCCTTCTAAGAAGCTCTTGTTTAACGTCATGGCTCAACTTTGTCATCATCCTTCATCGACAATCCTCAGGGATCCATACCTCACTCTTTAATTCATCTGTGTGCTTTATTGACTTGAGAATGTTGAACATTACCTCCTTAACAATCAAGGATCACAAAATTCGCAGGAAAGCTGAATTTATCAATATTAATAAGCACATTAAGAAGTATTCCCTCTGGCTTTTTGATGGTTCAATCTACTATGAGCAATTGCATTATTATCAGTGTAGTAATGTCGAGCCCAAGCATTTTGAATACGACAAGAGGCATTTGATTGATGCTCGCTCCTAGTCAAACAATGCTCTCGCGAACTCAATCTCACCAATGGTGCAAGGAATGGTAAATGCACCTAGGTCCTCTCATTTTTTGAACAAGAAATTTGGTCATTATCGCACTACTTTATTGGATCTCATATGAGAACTCTTGGTTCAAAGTGCTTTTCTTTGTCACCAAAATCCTTCATATACTTAGCATACCTGGGAATCTTCTCCAAAGCTTCTAGAAGGAGAATGTTGAAGGATAGTTGCTTCAATGTCGAGGGGACGTGTTTTAATTTACCCTCCTCTTCTTTTTTCTTAAGACTTTGAGGGAAAGAAGGAGGAGGCTTTGGCATTGACTTTGTTTTTCATGCTCCTTTACCTCTTCTCTATGCATCCCAATAATCTCTGTATGTTCTCCCATAACCGTAACTTCACCACCAAGGCCCTTATCATTAACTTAATCCATAATCATCAGTATAGGGGGATCTATGCTGCTTTTGCCACTCCGAGTAATGACTGCCATGCAATGCGCTTCATTTTTAGGGTTTTGAATTATATTGGTTGGTAAGGAGCCCTTTTGGCATTTGTTTAATTGTGAAGAAACTTGCACAAATTATTGTTCTAGTTGTTTAATCACCACCGAGTAAGACTTTATTTTTTGATAAATACTTGAAATATCCACTTTCATTCCCTTCAAGGTCTCATCTTGGTAATCAGATTTCTTCAAAAACTTGTCAAACATCTTTTCAAGCCTAGAAGTACTTGGCACAACATTACGATTATGGGGCAACACATAAGGCCCATTCCTATAACCATCTCTTCTACCCTATTTGACATCCATAGTAACTACCTCAGTTATCTCTATAAGCACTATCACAATTGTAGTTTAGATCTTGATTCACGAAACGTTGCCTCCAATAGTCCGACTTGGACTCTTGGGGGTTATTCCAAAAAGTCATTGCTTGATTTCTCAAAACACAAGCATCTTTATGAAATAATGGATCTTCATACATGGGAAACTTTGGAGGTTGGTGAGTGATTGCTTTGACACTTGCTTAGTTCCACTTTAAGAACAAGTCCATATTTGTGCGAAGTTGAGCAAGTTACTTCTTGGTCTCTTCATTGAACTTTGCTTGCTCATTGTTGGTGTTGACTGCCCAAGAAGTCTTCATCGCACCTTGCTCTTGTTAACGCAATGCTCTACTTGTTTTAAACACTTGCTCCATCCTTGCTGCTATAAATGCAAAAGGTTGGTCAAGAAACATGCCTCCTATGATTGTGTAGGGATAAGCTTGACTATTCTCATCAATTGACTGATAGAAAAACTCAACCATAATGTCGGGCTAATAGAGATACCCGACACTTGCTCAAAGTTTTTTAATTGAGCTTTGAGCTTTCGCTTCTTAGACCTTGGAAATATCTTTCAAGACATACTATTTATAGCTCTGCCCAACTTATTATTGTAAGTGGAGGAAGCTCAGAAAACAAAATAGCTACATTCCCAGATAGTGACAATGGAAATACCCAAAAATGAATTACATTAACAGAAGATTTTGTGTCCCCATGACACTATTGCAAAGAAAAAACACATTATGAAGATGATTGTGGGGATCCTCTAAGGGTAGCCTAGTGATTAATCCACAATTTTGGAGCATTTAAAGCAATCAACTTGACACCGAGAAATTTGCATCCGCTGGTAATGTAGGCAACACTACAGCACCAATAAAGTCCATGGCCATAGGGTTCAACCGATATTGGTTCCATCCATAAGTATTTTCATTGAAGTTCATTAACTGTGGCCTATTATCCATTGGTTATGGATTGTCCTCTCTTTTGATATCATCATTCATATTCATTTCCTCCTCAATACTCATATCCTAATTCACTTGAGCCATTCTTCTAAAGATTTGATGGATCTCCAAATTGATCGGAGTTAAGGGATGCCTTGGCTCCTTGTGTTGGTCTACTACACCATGTAATTAAAATCAAACAACAAAATCACAAACAAAATGAAAAGACAAATGAGTCTAAATATTAATACTTGAACTAACTAATAGTTAAATAAAGTCAAAACCTAGTTGTATTCCCCGACAACAGCGCCATAAATTTTTATGATATTCACATTCCAATAAGAAATTGATCGTTATCAGCAATTAACCTAACCAAAGGTTAGGGTCAAATACACAAGGAATACAGGGCTTGACTCCAATAATTCACTATCAGTCATTTTAAATATCTATAAAGAGGGGGGTTGTGATTCAATAATAAAGTAAAGTAAACACTAAACTACAATGCAGGAAAACACTCAATTTTAGGAACAACTTAGGAATTAAGTTACCCATGGTTTGTTGTCTAAATTACCCTAAGAAACATAACTACAATAGAAGATTCACATGCAGGACAGTAACTTAGGTTCTTCCAATCATCTTGTTAACATGAAGGTTAAATTTCACCATGGCGCTTGGTCGGCCACCATGGCGTGCTAACTGATCATTCTTCTTGTCCCAGTCAACCTCCCCTTTGACAGATTTGGTTGATTAGATGAGAACACAATCAATCGAATACTATTATCTACTTCACTTTTCCTATTCATTAGGACCTTAGTCAAGCTCGTGATAGCAGGTGGGATTTGGTGTTGGCCACCACAAACAATAACCATAATATAGGGAAATGGACTGTACATGCAAAACCTCAATCATAGAAATGCAATAAACCTAGGTCATCTCAAGTCAACTATCATGGTTCCCACAACCCAAAGTTGTGGGTACTTAGCTACTCATGGCTAAGGAAAAAACAAAAATAATGCAAATACAAAACATAGTTGAGGATTTTCCCCAAGACAATGAAGGATGAAGACACCACTAATTGCAAACCAAAAGCTTGATAGATTGACAATGAGTATAACCAACATTGGGTTTTCCAAGAAAATTATAAACTAAGCTACAACCTTTGAAAATCCTTGAGAGAATATTCAAAGGTGATGTTCAATATGTCCCCTCTACAATCAGATATGTTCTTTTTTAACAAAACCCTAACTTAAGGTAGTTATAGAGTTTACAAATTTCCACTAAAAATTACATAAAAATACAACTGGCATATAGTTTGTTCACCGGTATGACTCGTAGGGTGACCTACGAGTCATAATCGGAGTCACGTATTAGGTTTTTTGCATCTTGGACTTAACTAGTACAACCCACGAGTTAGTCTAGAACTCATATGCTCCTCTTATAGTCTAGGTCTTCAGTTGTTTAAACAATGTTTGGGCTCTCTGTTTCCTACTACGAGTACAAACATATGAGTCATAGTGAGGCCTACGACTCGTAGGGTGGCCTTATAGGGTTGTCCTCCACTTAGTATATTTCTAATTTTTGGTCTATATTTCTTACTACGATAACACCCTACAACTCATATCTTGGGCTACAACTCGTAGGTGAACTAGTATATCCCATGCTTCAGCAAAATATGCAATTTTCCTCAATAATCATGCCTACCTAAATTTTCTTCTAGAACAACACAAAAATACATAAAACCATAAAAGGTCACATTAAGAATGCACAAAATCCTTTATTTAGGCATCAAATGTGTTGTACTTTGATAACATATCAATAAATGACGAGGTCAAGAAACAAGGATGTAGCGTCCATTAAGGTACTTTGGAGGAACCAACAAGTTGAGAGTGCGACATGGGAAGCTGAGTAGACATGCAAAAGTGATATCCCTATATCATTCATTCTACTTAAGCCTAAGTTACTAATTTAAAGTCTCCTATATGATTTCAAGTCTTAAGTTTTAGCCCTTATGTCATTTGCATGCATTCATGTTTATGTTGACAAGTTTATGGTGATTGTGACACTTATGTTGACATTTTGAAAAGATATTTAAGTGCATTGTTTCATTCATGTGTTGGGCTGAAATCATCTTGGTTACTTATCTTATATACATTTCTTTGACATTGCAGGACGAATGTTCCCAAAGGGAGATATTGAAATGCCCCAAAAGGTGCTGAAAAATCTACCTCGAAAATGTTCATAATCATAAACTTCATATATCCTTAAGTCCATGCGTGATATTGAAAATCAACTTCATATTTGTAATCAAGGGTAAATATTGAGTGGAAAAGAGATATAATCCCAATTTTACGGCAATCACAGTTAATTTGTTTTCTAAAATTTTCAAAAACCAGTAAGGATCTGCGTCCCTGGCGCAACGCGGCCAGGGCGCAGATTTGTTTATTTTGTTTTCGATTTTTCCTATTTTAATCCAAGGCCTTGGGATCTTGGTTCTAAGTCTTCCTATGCATAAAAATACCTAAACTTAGTCCTTTTTCAATCCCATATCATTAAAGACATTCCCCAAAATCCTCTCTAACAATTAGCCAAATATTTCACCAAATTCAAGTGTCCCAATATAATCTACGAATCTCAAGAAATTTATTCCAACTCCATGTTCTCATTCAAATTGTCATCAAGGAAATCTCCAAAGTTGAGTTATATGGGTTTCAACGATTATGTCCTTTCATTTATGGTGCCCAACCTTACTTTTTATGTAAATTGCATACTGTCAAGTTGAATTATCTATGGATATCGCTTATTATGAAATTGATTATAAACTATATTGGGGTTTCATAAAATATTTACTGTTTAATTATGTTTTGAGCTATAAATGTATTATCTATTATGAGTTTTAATAAGGGGTTTTAATGTATCTTGCATGAGTGTGCTCCTAAGTGAAGGTAGGTTGATTTACAATTTTTCAAATGATTTCACTCTTGAATTGCATGAATTTGAACTAATATTACACACCCACTAAATGTTTGATAAAATATTCGATTAATGGTTCTTGAGTAATTGACGATCTATTGCATGGCCACTAAGTCAAGTGACGTTATGATGATAAAATAAATGTATATATATGATATATTTATGGAAAATATCTATAGTGTTACAAGATGACCACACATTATTGAGCGGGTGATATGCCTCAACCACTTTGATGGGGGTGCTATGCCCATCTACCATGTTGAGGGATATATACCTTGACCGGTATGATTGGAGGTTACATGACCATCTACCAAATGAGGGGTATATACCTCAATCGCCTTTCAAGGAGGCGATATGCATTGGATTCCAAGTATTAGTTGCTTCGTCAATGATGTTGGACTCTTCCTACACATATAGTATATTCTATATAAGTACTTTTTACTTCAAGCATTGATCATGCATGCCATATTGCTAATATACTATTCCTTGCTGATGATTATGCATTTTAACTATATTGTCTCTTTCTTGTTGCATTGCATCTTACATAGTTAGTAAATTCAAATGTACTAATGCATACTCTATGCTTACATGATGTTACCATGTAGGAACTGAAGCTCCTCACAATCATCCTCCACGTGTTTAGTTTTGGACATCTTGAAGATAAGCTTTGGTGAACCCTCAAGTTCGGGTACACTAGATATGCTATTAATGATTGTGTTATTTCTTTAATGTTGAGCTCTTGATAGTATGAGAGTGATCTCGGAAAGGGTCTTGTCCCCCGCCGTATATATGCTAGAAGTGTTGTTGGACAGGTGATGTAATTATGCTTGAGCTTTGAATCTTCTATGATTTATGCTATTAGTGACTTTCCTTAGTCCCTCTATCCTTATTTTGTACTCTTTGTTGTTGTTTAATTACTTCCACAATCAAGGATGTTTAAATAATATGCTAAGAGGCTTGTCTGGGGTCCCTTTGGATTCCTATTCGCAGTGCCACGTCTAGGCCCTTGGCTTGGGTTGTGACAGTTTATATCATAATTTGCATGTATTATTTTCAAATCACCATATTTTGATAGTTCATAGAATTAAACCAATAAAGTTTTTAGATTATCTGAAATAGTTACATTCTTGAATTCTAATCGCAAATGTTCTAAACATTAAGTTTATTTGGAATGAAATTTCTTCTAATATTGGTTATTTTTATGGTATGGTCAATATGATTTACAAAAGTAATATTGTTTTATATTTTTTTTAAAACATAATGTACATTTATTTTTCACAGAAAATTCTCGCAAGTTATACAAAATATATGAATGGAAATATTCCTATGAATGCTTTCATAAGGGATCGGTTTGGTAATGTGTGGCCTATAGGTTTGGTCAAATAGGGAAGAGATTTTCATTTTAATTATGATGGGAGAAATTTATTAAGGAGAACACTCTATAGTTTGGAGACTTTTTAATATTTTATAAAGATGGTAAAGGAACATTTGACTTTAAATTATTTGTGACAAATACATGTGTAAAAAATAGAGTTGGTGGTAAAAAGAAAGAGGATGAATTGAATGTTGAACATCAAAAGAGTATAGGGAGAAAAATGAAACTTTTGGCTAGTAATAGTAGCACTAACTCTTCTAATGATGATAATACTGAGGATTACATGGTAGAAGAAGATGATGCTAAAGAAGAGGTTGAAAGGGAAGAAGAAGAAGGATATGACAATATGGAGGGTGTAATGGATAGGGATGGGGAAGATGAAGGAACCGAGAAGGAGGATGAAGAGTATAATGAAAGGGCTACTAAATATAAGAAAAAAGTACAATATTCAAATGGTAAGGACAATTACGAATGATCTTTATACCTACACCTCTTTTTTAGTGTACTTGCAATTCAATTTTTTTTCTTATTAGTATATTCTGTAAGATGATGTCGTTAAATATTTAGACATAATATTCTGGTTGTAGAAATTTCATGGAATATTAAAAAATATAAGTTTGTTTTAAAAAGATTCAGTTATTTGATTCTCTTAAAAAGTGTTCTTATGGGAACTTTTTTGTTTGTTTTTTGAATAGGAAAAAGAATAGATTTAAATATTATTTTACAACAGTTTTTATTGTCATGAACCAAGCCTACGGCCTTGACGTGACACGGTGAATGTGAAGCCGAAAGAATCCTAAACAAGCCTCTTTGTAAATCATTTACACATCCTTAGTCGTGGAAGCAATCAAACAACAATCAGAGAGTATAAATGGGGATAGAAGGGACTATGGGAAGTCTTTAATGGAGTAAATCATCAAAAGAGTCAAATCACGAGCATAATTATATCACTTGTCCAATAACACCTCTAAATATAGAATTGAATGGGGCCATAACACTTTTGGGCTAACCCTAATGGTGATAAGCATCTAAATAAACAAAATTGTCTTTACATAACATAAGATCAATAACTATTGTCCTTGGAGTTGAGGATACACCAAACTTGCTTCAAGAGATAGTACTAGCCACATGGATGAGGAAGATGATCAAGTGGAGCTTCGGTTCCTGTGTAGTAACTTAGTATGCTTGAAAGTACTAAGTATATAGCATGCAATGCAACAAGAGACAGGCAACATAGTCAAGCATATCAAAAGGCAAGAGATAGTATATTAGCAACATTGCATGTATGATCATTGTTTGGAGTAAAACATACTTAAATAGAATATAATACATGTGTAGGAAGAGACCATCATCATAGACCAACCAACTAATGCTTGGAATCCAAGGCATATCACCCCCTTGGAAGGTAATTGACGTATCTACCCCTCAAGTGGTAGTACGAGCCTAGCACTTACCGACAAGGTGGCCAAGGTATATACCCCTTAACATGGTATTACAGGCGTAGCACCCCCTGACAAGGTGGTCATGGTATATACCCTTCAACATGGTCGTACGGTCCTAGCACCGCTCGACAAGGTGGTTAAGGTACATGCCCCTAAACATGGTAGAAAGGGCCTAGGACCACGCTGACAAGGTGATTGAGGCATATCACCCGCTCAACAAGGTGTGTCAACTTGTGACACTATAGATACTTTTTAAAAAATCAACATATATATACATCCCTTTCATAATAATAAAGTTATTTAATTCATAAGCCATGCAATAAGCCTTCTATAACTCAGGAACCCTTAAGTGGACATTTTATCAAACACTTGTTAGGTGTGTAATGCTAGTTCAAAATCAAACAAATAAAGAGTGATATCATGTGAAATACTTAGTCTAAATCCACCCACCAATAGTTGGTACTACCCTAATGCAAGAAACATTGAAATCCCTCATCAAATCTCATCATAGATCATAAATTCATAGCTCAAAACATGGTTAGTGAACATTTATGAAACCCAACATAGTTCATAATCAAATTCAAAGTAAGAAATACCCATAGATAAATCATCTTGTAAACATGCAATTTACTTAAAAAGGAAGGTTAAGCACCATGGGTGAAAGGACTCAATGGTTAAAACCCACATACCTCAACTTTGGGGATTTCGTTGAAGAAGATTTGAATGAGAAGTTGAAACTTGAATGAATTTCTTGACATCCAGATTGTGTTTGGGACATTTGATTTTGGGTGATATACTTGACTAAGTGTTGGAGAGGGTTTTTGGTAATGTCTTTAATGAAATGGTGTTGGAAAATGACTAAGTGTAGGTGCTTTTATGTATAGTGAGTCTTAGGCAAAGTCCCAAAGTCCTTAGGCAAAAATAAGAAAATAGACAACAAAATACACTGATCCGCGAAAGATACGCATTGCGGATCCAACGTGCACTATTTCTTCAAATTAAAATTTTTGAAAAATAAAATTTTGCTATGATTGCTCTAAAATTAGGGTTATACCCATTTTACACTTAGTTCTACCCCCTGATCATGAATATGATTCCAGTTTTTTGATACCATGCACAAATTTTGAGATATATGAAAATAACTATTATGGACATTCTCGAGGCACATTTTTAGGCACTTTTGGGGCGTTTAAATATGTCCCCTTGGGAAGATTCATCTTCGAATGTCAAAGAATCATACATAAGAGAATTAATCAAGATAATTTCATCCTAACACATGAATGCAACAAATTCATGAAAACAACATTTCAAAAATCTCAACATAAGTGTCAAAATCATAAACTTTCCCTCCATAAACATAAATGCATGCAAATGATATAAGGGCTAAAATTAAACACTTAAAATCATGTAAGCGAATTAAATTAGTACCTTAATCTTTGGGATAATAGAAGAGATAGGAATATCGCTTTTGCATGTATACCTCGGCTTCCCATGTAGCACTATCAACTTGTTGGTTCATCCAAAGGAACTTAACGGAAGCTATATCTTGTTTTCCTCAACCTCTTCGCTTGTCTATCAAAAATTTCTGTTGAAACCTCTTACTAAGTCAAATTATATTCACGAATACCCACAACTTCTAAAGTAATAATAACACTTGGGTTATTAAAACACTTTCGCAATATAGACAAATCGAAGATCGAATGAACCCTATTCAGATCATTGGGTAACTCAAACTCATAAGCCACCTCACTAGTCCTCTTCAACATTCTCTAAGAACCCACAAACCTTGGACTCAATTTAAACTATTTACCAAAATGAACCACACCTTTCATAGGTGAGACCTTCAAATAGACCCAATCACAAACCTTAAATTCAAGATCCCTTCTCCTCACATAGGCATAGGAATTTTGTCTACTTTAGGATATTTTTAAAGTTTCCCTTATAATCCTAACCTTCTCCATGGCCTCCATAAACAAATATTGACCTAACAAAGCCATCTCCCCCACCTCAAACCATCCAACTGGAGACCTATAATGTGTACCATGTAGAGCTTCAAAAGGAGTCATACTAATGCTTGATGATAGATATTATTGTAAGAAAACTCAATGAGTGAAAGATGTTCATTCCAACAACTTATAAACTCCAAAACACATGCTCTAAGCATATTTCTCAAGAGGTTGGATAGTCCTATCAGCTTGATATCTGTCTGAGCGTGATACTAAGCATAACCTTTGTACCAAGACCTCTTTGGAAGGACCTCCAAAAGTCAGAAGTGAATTGAGCACTATGATCCAAAATGATCGATAAAGGCAACCCACACAATATAACCAAGTTATGAATATACAACTTCGGTTAATCTTCGGCACCATAGGTAGATTTGACCAGTAGGAAAAGTGCCGACTTTATCTTTCTATCAACTACAACCTAAATAGAATTAAAATGCCTTCTAATCTTAAGCAACGTAACCATAAAATCCATGTTAATTTTCTCCCACTTCTAAGTGGGAATCTCTCTATAATGGGCTACGCCACCAGGCCTTTCTTATTCGGATATAACTTTTTGTGAATAATAACAACCGGATAAAAACTTAGCAATGTCTCTATTCATACGAGCACACCAAAACACTTCCCTCAAATCTCTATATATCTTTGTAGGACCAAGTTGAATAGAATAGGAAGAATTATGAGCCTCATCAAGAATCTTCTCCCTTAAGTCATCCACACTAGGAAGACACAACCTATCTTGGTACCTAAGGAAATCATCTCCCCCATGTGAGAAAACGCCCACTTTACCATCCTCACCAAGGCCTACAGCTCTAACAAGCCAGGGTCAAGATCTTGCTTTGCCTTCACCTCCTCAAACAATGAAGATTTATAACCATCAACAACCGCAATCCCACCATTATCAATTTTAACAAACCTAACCCCCAATCTAGTCAATCAATGGACCTCTCTAGCCACTTCCTTTTAGCTATCATCAGCATGTACTAGGCAACCCATAGACAGCCTACTTAGAGTATCGTCCTAACATTAGCATTACTGAAGGTGATAATGCACACTCATATAATATGCTTGAGTGTACTAAGTATGTAGGATGCAATGCAACAAGAGATAAGCAAAATAGTCAAAATAATTATTTGGTCCTTGAGCTTTAGTTTCTTCTACCTCAAAAAATATCTCTCTAAGAACACTCGTTGAAGGTCAGCCCAAAATGTGATGGTACCTCGAGGAATCTCAGACAACCACATAGGTGCAGTACACATCCATGAAAATAGAAGAACCATCAAGCCAACAACATCAATAGAAATATTTTGTGCCCCATGACAATTTTGCATGCAAATATGACATTTTGGAGATGACTATGGGAATCCTTTAATGGTAGCTGTATAAATAACCCACAATTTTGGAGCAGCTGGATAAATCTACTTGATACAATAAACTTAGCATCTGCCGATAGAGGAGGCAGTACTATAACACCAATAACATCTATGCCATAGGGTTCAATTGATATTGATTCCATCCATAAGCATTTTTATTGATGTCCCTAAGTTCTGCCCTGTTATCCCTCGGTGGTCGATTCTCCTCTCTTCCCATATCCTCATCATTCATATTTATCTCCTTAAACATAACATCGTCATTGATTTGAGCCATTCTTCTGAAAAATCAATGGTCTCCAAATTAATCAGAACTAAGGGTTCACCTCAACTCTTTGTGCTAGGAATTCAACCTAGCATATCCTACAAGTAAGATCAAATAATAAAACAAAAACAAAAGTAAAATATATGAGACTCTAGAAATTGATAATAGAACTAACTAATAGTGAACTCCATTAAAAATTAGTTGTCTTCCCTGGGAATGACACCATAATTATTGATGATATTCACGATCCAATAAGAAAGTAGTTGCTGTAAGCAATTAACCTAACCAAAGGTTAGGGTCAAATCCACAGGGAATATAGGGCTTCAATACAAGACTTCACTACTAATCATTTCAAATATTTATAACTACAATCTCTAAATTAAGGCAGGGTTCTAATTAAAAAAATGTAAAACAAACACTAAACTATGATGTGAGAAAGCAATTAATTTTAGGGACAACTTGAGAATTGTGTTCACCTTGGTTCGTTGACTCAATTACCCTAGAAAACATAACTACAATTGGAGATTTGCATGAAGGACAGTAACTTAGGTTCTTTCACCCTCTTGTGAAGGTGAAGGTCGAATTTCACGAAGGTGCTTGGTCGTCCACCATGGCGTGCTAACTAACCATTACCTATTATTCCAATCAACCTCCCCTTGGTTAGGTTTGGTTGATTGAACAAGAACATATCAATCGAATCATATCATCTACTTTCCTTTTCCTATTTGTCACTACTTTTGTTGAGATCGTGATAGTAGGTGGGGTTTGGTGTTGGCCACCACCAAACAACTATCATAATGAAGCAAAATTGACAATCCATGCAAAACTCCAATCATAGAAATGCAATAAACCTAGGTTATTTCAATTCAAGTACCCATGGTTCCCACACCCCCAACTTGTGTATGCTTAGCTACTCATGGCTAAGGAAAAACAAACAAGAATGCAAATACAAGATATAGTTAAAAGTTTTACCAAGAACAATGAAGAGTGTATACACCACAACTTGCAATCAAAAGCTTGATATATTGGAAAGGTGTATAAGGCAAGATTTGCAAACCCAAAATGGTTTTTCCAAGAGAAAACAATAAACTAAACTAAGAAACCTAAAATATTCTTGAGAGAATATTCAAGTGCCACTTTCTAAGTCTAAAATGTCCAATATCTGATATTTTTCTCAAATGAAAACATAACTTAATATATTTATAGTGTGTGTAAATAAACCCTAAAAAGTCTATCAAAAAGACAGTTGGTAGCTGGTACACCTTGCAGGTATAACTCGTAGGATGATCTACTATTCATAATTGGGGTCTCGTATCAAATCTTGGCATCTTGGACTCAGTTGGTATGACCCACTAGTACGAGTCGTTGCTTTGGGTATGACTTGTTTCTTGGGCTATGGCTTTTATGTTCCTCTCATAGTCTAGGCCTCCAGTTTTTGGTCTAACATTTTAGCTCTTTGATTTTTGCTACGAATCCACCCATAAGAGTTGTAGTGAAATTTATGACTCATAGGATGGCCTCATAAGGGTGATAGATTTACTAATTTTTGGTCTCTATTTCTTGCTACGATTCACCCTACAAATCGTAGCTTGGGTAATGACTCGTAGGTGAGCTCATATGACCTATGCTTTTGCAAACTCTTTATTTTTTCTTCAAAATCATGCCAACCTAACATTTCGGCAAGAACAACACAAAAAATACATAAAAATCATAAAAGGTCGCATGAAGAAATCACAAAATCCCTTGTTTTAGTCATAAAATGTGTTGTATTCTGACAGCACATCATTCATCACTTTCACCTTATACATATAATTTAAATCATGTTATACAACTTCATAGGTGGTTGAAATTTAAACTAAATCATATCCATATGAATAAAAAAATTCCTCAATTTGTAGATCAAGTCTGAAAGTAATAGATACTGAGCTATTCAGCGATAGCAATGAGAACTTCCACATTTCTACTAGGATAGAGATGGTTAAAGCCTATAAATTTAGACTACATTAATGTATTAATCCATTTAATTTGATTTATATTTTGGTATATTATTGAGTTCAACCTATTAAGAGTTGCTAATCGAATTGATATGTAGTTCAAACTTATCTAAGAGAACGCGCGTCGGAATACTTTTAAAAAGATATTTTTTATTTTCTATATTATATGTGACCATAATAAATAAAAATAATAGTATTTTTTGATATCAGTGAATGTATAAAAGAATTTAAACTGTATAAAAATTGAGAAAATTGGGTTATGACCCATTTTCATCCTAAATAACTTTTGAACAGGTCAATAATAACTTGTTTATTTATTAGCACAGTTCTTTGCAATTCGCTTTAATTCAATACATCCAACCTATTTCACACCTATTAGAATATAAATAGATACACATGTGGCAATATTTGCAGAATTGTTCCATTTTCCTAATTATAATATTTTATATCAACTAAATGATAATAAAATTCGGATGGAGAAAATATTAATCAAGGAACAAAAAATATTTCAACAATCGTTGTATTTAATATCAAGGACTAAGTTCTAAAATCTCAATAAATCCTCTAATTAGCCTTTTCAATATAAACTCAAGGGGATCTTTATCTTGATCTTTAATCTTTGAAAAACATGATGGATTTGATCTGGACTTGTACTTGAACGCAACGTCTTTTAGGCTTGATATAGAATTTGGTGGTCATGATCTTGATTTGAGGTCTGCCAAACATTAACTTGAATTTAATATAGATGCCTTCTTGAACTTGATCTTGACAATACTTGAATCCATGGGTTGTTTACCTTTCTCTTAAATTAGCTGGTCTCGATCTTGATGTGTTCTTGAACATGAAGGCTTGAATTTCTTGATTTCTTATTGTTTGTAGAGAGATTTGTGTTTGATACACGAGCTCTTTGTGGCTTCTTGTTAGAATTCTTGATGTGAATTCTGAATTATGAGGACCCCTATATATAGTTATTGAATAGAGGAGTCATGATGGGATCAAGCTTTCTTCTAGCAAACCAAATTTAAAGTGATGTGGCATAGGAACAATGATAAAAATAGGTTTCTTTTCAAGTGACATGGAGATATTTGATTTGTTGGAGCACATCAATTGTACATGTGTCATATTTTTATGGCCTTTGATTGAGATAGGAGTGCCACATCATTTTGACACATGGTATGATCTTAGTGACTTCTTGGTTTGCCTTAGCATGCCACATCATCCAGTCTGTCGCATCAGGTGCGCCTCCAGGATTTGAGGATATGGGGCCTAATGAAGTGGGTCATCTTTTGTATCCCAAATAAATGAATTTGAGCTTTTTATTAAATTCACATATTATTAGACTTAATAAATTAACTCGATTATATTAATCCATAATGTTTGTTTGGATAAATATATTTTGAATTATTTTATAAAATTTATATTTAATATATTGGATATGATTACAAATTCCCTCTACTCCAAGTCTCGTCTATCACAACCAAATCCTAGGGACTAGAGGTGACACGGCGGAAAAGGAACCTGAAGTGACCCCAAACAAGCTTCTTAGCATATTATTCATACATCATTAGTTGCGAAAGCAAAATAAGCATCAACAAGTGATATAAATAACACTGGAAATGGGACTAAGGAAAGACTTGATATTCATAAAAGCATAAAAGAGTCAATCTCATATCATATACAAATCATAGTATCCAATGACAGCTCTAACTTGGAATAGAGCGGGGGCCAAGATACTTCCCGGGATCACCGTTATAATAATAAGTATTCAACATATGATGGCATCTCAACATAACATGAAATAATTAATATTGTCCTTAAAATTGAGGACTCACAAAAGCTTTATCCGAGAACCGAACTACCTACATAGAGGAAGATGATCAAAAGTAGCTCTGGTTCCTACATGGTGATATCATGTAGGTATAGAGTATGTCTTAGTACGTTTGACTATACTAAGTATGCGGTATGCAATGCAACAATTACATAAGCCAATATATTCACAATGTATAATCATAAGCAATAGATATATAATCTCAACATGGCATGTATGATCAATGCTTGTAGTATAACATACTTGTAAAATATCCAACATGCATAATACATAATACATGTTAGGGAAGAGACCTTAGTCGACATAGACCAAGTGAACTACTACTTGGAATTCAAGGCATGTAACCCCCTTGGTAAGGTAATCGAGGCATGTTACTCCCTCGACAAGATGATCGAGGCATGTTACCCCCTCAACAAGGTGTGGTCTACTTTCAATGTTAAACCATACAATGAATAATCCAAGGCATGTCAGCCCGTCATCAAGGTGATCGAGGCATGTTAGCCCCTCAACAAGGTATAGTATAACTAGAAAGATCCACTATTATAGTAAGGTTAATAATGATAATCCTATGGTGGCACATAGCTTAGATACTAAAGACTTTATATAATGACCCTTTGAGTCGATCCCCCATCTTAAACCTCAATCGGTCTTAAGTCAAATCCCAAAAAATGATTGAAATGATTATAACTTTAATAACTTCTAAGAGACATGATAATATGACATAGGCAACTCATAAACATACTTGATTTCTATTAGTAAGCGTAACTTGAACATGAGAGTAGATCATAATCATACATGAACCCCTGCTTTAACATGAATGGCTCACATGAAGTGAAATCTTGAAATAGGGCTAAACTTGATTCTTGCAACACCATAGATTCTTTTCATGAATTCAAGACATGCTTAATGCCCTTAATCAGCCTATAGTCACTTGACTTGTAAATAATGTAATAGATCAGCAATAACTTGAGAATTCTTGTCATAACATTTTATCGAACACGTGGTAGGTTCTTGATACTTCATCAAAACCATGCCATTCAAGAGTTAAACAATATGAGTAAATCAATGCAAATAAACCCACCAACATTGTAGTAAAACACTCATCTAGCGTACCTTGAAATCCATCACAAAAGCTCATAGTAGTTCATAGTTTCATAGCTCAAAACATGCATAATCTCAATAGAAAAAATAATTTCATGAAGTAAGCTTGAAATAGATATTCATGCATAATCAATCAATAGTTGATAAACCCTAACATAATTTATACCATAATTCATAATAAGATATACCCATAAGTAATACAACTTGAAAACATACAATTTTCAGAAAAGGAGAAGCTTGGGCTCCATGGGTGAAAGAACCCATGGATGAAGACTCCCATACAATAAACCTTGAATTCCTTGAATTAACTTGAAGTAAACTTAGAGCTTTAAATGAGTCCTTGAGTCCCAAAATTGAGCTTGAAATTCTTACAGTTGAATAAGAGAATGGGTAGAGTCTTACATAGTGTTCGAAGAGAGTTTTGTTGGTTATAGAGTTAAAAAATGGCTAAGTATTTGTGATTTTCACGTTTCAGGGGGCATAGGGTTATGACCCCAATGGCTTTGGATGAAATAAGTAAACCAAGAGAAATGTTAAATTGGTCCACGCCCCTTGTGCGATGTGGACTAGACACAGACTTCAAATTATACATTGTCGCACCCCAGGCGCGTCGTCTCGTGGGCGCTAACACCTACTAGAAATTAGAAAATTAGCAAAAATTATTTTTCACTGCGAGTCTTCTAAAATCTAAGTTATAATTATTTCCCACTCAATTTTGCCTCCTGATCGAGCATATAAGTCAAATTTTCAAAATCACACACCTATTTTGAGACATATGGAAATTACGACTATGTGACATTTCAAAGCACTTGAGGGTGTTTCATTGTCGATATATTTTATTTTTTTAGACTACACTTAATGACTAAGGAGATTAGAATATATTTTTTTTACACCAAAATCAAAAAAGAGTGAAAATATTTTTGATATGTAACACGAAATGACCCAAAAATATTGTTGACAAATATTAACAAGTGACATATTTGTCCTATTAAAATAATTTCCTTAAAAAACTATTAGGTGCCCCACATTTAAAGTTATTAGGAATGACAATTCCTATTTATGCTTTCTTTCTTGGCAAGTGTTGATTTCCCACTTTTATATGCATTTGGAGATTTTCATATAATGAAACTCCCAATTCATGTTTTCCTGTCAACCGCCTTAGTTCTCCAATTAGCAATAGGAGTGTATCAATCATTTTACTTTGTGAATTTAGATGACTTTTCCCATTTTGTAATCCTACTAGGAATTCCTCAACTGTCACATTTATCTTTAAATAGACACCATACTTTTCATATGTGAGCATCAATTCATAAATTTTGCAAATCGCAAGATTCGTCCTTGTGGCTAAGTGATATTCGTGTTCAGATAATTTCTTTTCCCTTATTGTCTTGTATGCATTCTTTTGTTGTTGTTTTTATAGGTCAGTACAATTAATATTTATATTATGGATGCCATATAATGGAGAGTTTCCTAAAGGTATGAAAGGGATAGACCTACGTCCCCACCTTAAAAAGGTTATTTGAAGAAATTCTTATGGTGTGAAGGAATGAATACACATACCCACCTAAACACATTCCCACCTTAATAAATACAATTTGAAGATATCCTTATGGTGAAAAGGAATGGATACACATTCCCACCTTATGAATGACAACTTAAAGAGATCCTTGTGGTGAAAAGGAATGGATACATATTACCACCATAAGAAAGATTATTTGAAGACACTCTTATGGTAAGAAAGAATGGATACACATTCCCATCTTAAGAATGAACAATTTCAAGATGTTCTTAAGGTAATAAGGAATGAATACACATTCTCACCATAAGAAAGGTCAAGGCTGGAAGATTTTTACTTTTATTAGAAAGATCAAGGCTTGAAGATTTCAACTTTTAGGCGCAATAATTTGTGTACATGGTGAACCTAAAACTTTAATTTGAAGACTTCAACTTGTAGACTTTGAAGATTTTCTTGAAGTTCACATACTTAGTGGCTTTGAAGAACCAAGGTGGATGTTTAAACTTCAATTTGAAGACTTAGAGGATTTGAAGGCTTCAAGTCAAGGACCTACTTAATTTGACACTTCAACCCCCATGCTTGAAGCATTTTACATATTTGGAGAATTTAGAGAATTTAGCATGCATACTTAGAAGATTTGAAGACTTCATTTTGTATATTTGAAAGGATTTGAACACTTCTTGGATGATTTCGAGGCTTCAACTCATTTACTTGGAGGATTCAAAGACTTCAACCACTGTACTTAGAAGATCTGAAGGCTTTAATTCACATACAGAGAGAGTTTAAAGGCTTCATCTTATGTACTTGAAGGATTTAAAGACTTTGATCTACAGACTTAGGGAGTTAAAGACTTCAACTACAGATCTAGAGGATTTGAAGTCTTCAACTCACAAACTTAGAGGATTTGAAGACGTTAACTTGCATACTTAAATGATTTGAAGTCTTAATACTTCAGACTTGGAGGATTTGAAGGCTTTAAATTTCACATTTTGAGAGATATGAAGACTTCAAGTTGTAGACTTGGAGAATTCGCAGACTCCAACATGCATACTTTGAATATTGGAAGACTTCACGTGCATTGTTAAAGAAGCTCATATTTTATAGGGGTTTGCCCCCATTGACTCATGATATTTGGTATAGGTCAAAAGTTTCATGAAAAGCACTCAGAGCTTTAACTCTCATGTAAGAGATCAAGTGGGGACATGTGGTTTTTTGACACTTAGGCAACTAAACTTAAGAAATAATTCTAATCGCCTATGTACCTTAGTAAAGAGGATAAAGTCGCAACATAGTTCTGAGAGAGTGAGTATTTTTTGGAAGGGTTGTGCCATACATATTTTATACTCTTACGGGCCAGGAATAACATATAGTTTATACTCGTTCATTACAGAGCATCATCTTGCTTCAAGGGTAGTAACTATTAGGTAATTTTTGATTTATGGGGCTAACCCTTATGCTATCTGCATCGACAAGTTTATAATCACCATTTGATTACACTTGTTGTACTGTATATGGTCCATCCCACTTCGAAGTGAATTTACCCTCAATCTTATGTGAAGTGATAATGGCTCTTTCTACTGCAAGGACATGGTTTCAGACTTGAAAACACCTTAAATGAACATATTTATTAAAGGTACGAGAGAGATTGGCTTAGTAGCATTCAAGATTTTGTTGAGCTTTGAGGATCTTTTCATCTAAAATGCCCTATAAAGTGCCCAAAATTATGCCTCGAAAATGCCCCTAGTCATAATTTTTATATATCTCAAAATTTGTGCGTGATATCAATGCTTATCAGAGGAAAAACCTTTAGTGTGAAATGCGTATAACCTAAATTTTATAAGACCCGTAGAGAAAAATAAAATTTTCCAACTTTGCTATTCTGGTGAGGGTTTGCGACACCTCCACAATCTCGACCCATTGTGGAGCTATGTATTTTGTTGCAAGGTTTTTCCTATTTAAGTCCAAAGCCTTGGGATCTTGTGCCTAAGACTTCCTATAAGTAAAAGCACCTATACTTATCATTTAAGTATATCATTTAAGACATTCCCCAAAAGCATCTCTAACACTTAGCTAAATATTTCATCCAAATTCAAGTGTCCCAAACTCATTTTGAATCTCAAGAAATTCCTTGAAGCTTCAAGTTTTCATTCAAATCTTCATCAAGGAAATCTCCAAATTTGAGGTATGTAGGTTTCAACCATTGGATTCTTTCACCCATGGTGACCAACCTTCCTTATTATGTAAATTACATGTTTTCAAGTTATTTATCTATGGGTAACTCTTAATATGAATTTGATTATAAACTGTGTTAAGGTTTCATAAAATGTTGACTTTTTAAGCATGTTTTGAGCTATGAATCTATTATCTATTATCAGAGTTGATGAAAGGTTTCAATGTATCTTGCATGAGAGTGTTACCTAGTGTTCGTGGGTTTACTTACATTAAGTTTTCTCATGATTTCACTCTTGTATTATATGATTTTTAACTAGCATTACACAACCATTAATTGTTTGATAGAACGTCCAACTATGGATTCTTGAGCTATTGCATGGCCTATTATTCAAATGATTTTATGATGATTAAAGGAATGTATGTATGAGTTGATTTTATGATACATATCTATGGTGTTGCAAGTTGACCACATCTTGTTGTGGAGTACTAAGCCCAATCACCTTGTTAAGGAGGTGTTAAGCCTTAATAACCTTATCGGGGGGTATTAAGCTCGTACTACCTTATAGAGGAGTATGTACCTCAATCTCCTTGTCGAGGGGTTGTAAACCCATATTACTATGTTGGGGGTTAGATACCTCAATCACTTTGTCAGGGACTGGTAAGCCAGTACTACTAATTAAGGGGTAGATACCTCAATCACCTTCTAAGGAGGTGGTAGGCCTTCGATTCCAGGTGCTAGTTTTCTTGGTCTATGATGATCATCTCTTCCTACACATGTATTATATTCTATACAAGCATGTTTTATTTCAAGCATTGATTATGTATGCCATGTTGTTAATATGCTGTCCTTTGCTTATGATTATGCATTTTTACTATGTTGCATATCTCTTGTTGTATTGCATCCTATATACATAGTACATTCAAACATACAAATGCGTACTCTATGTCTACATGAAGTTACCTTGTATTATTTTGAGCTCCTCATAATTATCCTCCAAGTGATTATATTTTGAACATCTTGAATATAAGCTTTGGGGAGTCCTTAAGTTTGGGGACGCAAGCTATGCTATTCTTGCTTATGTTATTTATTTGTGTTGAACTCTTGACACTATAAGGGTGAGCCCAAAAAATGTCTTAGCCCTCGCCCTATATATGTTAGGGGTGTTGTTGGACAAGTGATGTCATTATGCTATGTTCTCTACTCTTTTTTGTTTATGGTTATCTAAAATATCCCTTAGTCCCTTTATCCTTATTTATACTCTCTTGATGTTGTTTACATTGAATCCGTGACTAAGGATGTGTAATTAATATGATGAGAGGCTTGTTTGGGTCCGTTCATGTTCCTCTTCACCATGTCATGTCTAGGCCCTTGGCTTGGGTCATGACATCATCAAGAGCTTCTAACTCAAAGAGATGCAATTGAGTGTTATCTTCTTCGGTAAGTCACTCTTGAATAGCAAGTCTCAAGGAAGGAATCTATCGCTCAAGAGGAAAGACTGCTTCAACTCCATAAATAAGAGAATATGGGTTGCTTGAGCAGGTGTGCGATATGCCTTACTATATGCCCCCACAAGGCTTCTTCCATTCTTTCATGCCAATCTCATTTAGACATGAAGAATACTTTCTTCAGGAGATTGCATAAAGTCATAATGAATGCTTTGGCTAGATCATTGGTGGTAGCATAATACATAGAAGATTTGTGAATGCTTGAAGTTGAGAAGATTACAAATCTTAATCATTAATTTGTAATCAAACAGCTTGCCTTTGTAGGTTATTATGTATCGAGGAATGCCAAATAGATATATGATATTCATACAAACAAAATTTGCAACATTCTCCTTCATTACTTCCTTGAGAAAGACAACTTTGACCCATTTTGAGAAGTAATCTTTCACAGCCAAGAGTTGTAATCAAACAGCTTGCCATTGTAGGTTTCTTATGTATCGAGGAATTCCAAATACATATATGATATTCACTGGAATAAAATTTGCAACATTTCTCCTTCATAACTTCCTTAAGAGAGACAGGTTTGACCCATTATAAGAAGTAATCTATTGCAGCTAAGATTTGTAATCAAATAGCTTGCCATTATAGGTCATTATGTATCTAGGAATTCCAAATAGATATATATATGATATTCACTCGAATGAAATTTACAACACTCTGCTTCATCACTTTCTTGATAGAGATATCTTTGACCCATTTCAAGAAGTAATCTGTTGCAGCCAAGATATAAAGGTGTCCACTAGAAGAATATTGGAGTAGTCTAACAACATCTAATCGCAAAGCATCAAACGGTCAAGATGTGATAGTTGGGTATAAAACTTCAGGTTGTTCATATATTAAATTCGCATGAAATTGACAAGACTAACAACATGAGCTTCAAAATAGTGCTTCTTCTTTTGAATTGATAAGACTAAAACCAAACACAAATTTTCAATTAGCGAATAATTCAGCTCATTTGGTGTCACCGTTCTACTCAAGTAGTAGAGGAAGTTTTCTTTGCCTTCACTATTTTCTTAATCTAACAACAAAGATTTCTTTTGCTGCAATGTAGAGTATCAATGGCTTTCCAAGTATAGGGTCCGCTAGAAATAAAGGGTTTGACAAATGTGCTTTGATATTTTTAAAAGCATCGCTACATGTTTGGTCCCACTTAAAAGGGACACCTTTCTTCATAAGATGATTGACTTGGTGATATTTTCCAGCTAGATTTGAGATAAATCTCCTTAAGCAGGCTAACTTTCCATGAAGTCTTTATAACATATAAATATCCTGAGGCTAGGGCATCACAGGATGGCATAAACTTTAGCTTGATCAATGTCTATCCCTCAATGTCACACAATAAAGCCAAGAAACTTTCCAGAAATAATCCCAAAGGCACGTTTCAAAGGGTTTATGATAATTCCCATGTTACACCAACTTTTTAGAGGATGAAGTGGTTGCTGTTAAGAAATAGAACCTAACCAAGGTTAGGGAGGAACTCACAAGAAATACGTAAAGTCAATGCAAATTCAGCAATAAGCAATCTAAGTAGTTAACTGACTCAATTCCTCAAAGGGGGGTTTGCAATAATCAATGATAAAATCAAACAATCATGAAAGAAAAATCAACAATAGGGAGCAACTAGGATAATGTGTTCTCCACGATTCCCCAACTCCGTATCCCCAGATAACATAATTTTTGTCAAGTGTAGAACATGAAGGATGGTAATTTAAGTTCAGCAAGCCCTTTGGTCAAAGGTGAGAGGCGAAGTTCACTATATAACTTAGGCCATCTCCATGGTGTGCATTACTAACCATTACTTATTAGTCCAAGTACAACCTCTGCTTGGCCCAGTTCCTTTGATTAGACGAGAGCACATCAATCGAATCCTATTAATTAATGTCTTTTCCCATTCATTACTACATTAGTCCAGTCAGTAATGCTAGGTGAGTTCTAATGTTGGACAACACTAGAAAACATATAGAACAAAAGGAGTTAATTAATACATGAATATACACCTTTGAAGAACTGTGAGTCAACCAGTTTTACTTTGTTAGTTCTTCATGGTTCCGACAACCCAAGTTGTGGATTTAACTACTCATGCTATGTGTAGAGGAAGAGATTATAAATTGATAAGACATAATTGAACACTTAAATAGTTGAATTAAGAAGAAACAAATCTAAAGTTGATGAAAATCACAAGCTTGAAGATTGAATTAAAGCACAAGTGTTCTGAAAGACTCTCTCATAATATTCTCTCTAAGAATATTGAGTTCTCTGAGCACAAAATCTTAAACTAATGAAAACTAATGTGAACTGAAGAGAACTTGTGACAAAATAACCTAGAAAACCTATTTATAATAATTAAGAACAAGTCCTAAGCAAATTAGGAATACAAGTCGGCAAACTCCACGAAAGCATTTTAGGGCCTAAAGTATCCTGTATAACTCATAATTAGGGTCTAGTAATCAAATTATAAAATTTTCCACTTCACTTCTTTGACACTCCTTTATGACTTGTAGAGTGATTTGTGACCCATAAATTGGGTTTCATCTAATAACTTTCCTGCAAGTCCACTTCTTTGATTCTCAGGGCATGAAGGGTAGTCTATGACTCATAAACTAATCCATGACTCATCTTCATGTTCATAGTCTTTAACTTCAGCAAATAGCCCCTTACTCAAAATCCTCAGAAATCCCATTTACGACTTATAGATTGCTCTACAACTCATAGATGGTCTCGTACAACATCAAAAACCAGTAACTTTTGTATGTTTTTTCCAAATCATGGCCAACTAGTAATCGTGCTAATCTAAACACAAAAACACATAAAAATCCTAAAATATAGCATTGTGAACACACAAAATCCTTATTTGTAAGCATCAAGAGTGTTGTATTTTAGCAGCAGATCAATAACCTTAACTTAAAATTTGTCTTGTCCTTAAGCAAAAACTCAAACTATATTGACAACACAGTAACACGTAGACCTTAACTCAATGACATCCATCACATACATCTCAAACTCAGATACCCACACCAACTTATGAAAATAGGACTATATAGTTATTTAGTAGACCAATACATACTGGTGCATGTGATAATAAAACTATGACAATTAAGAGATTATCAACAGTCCACAATCACTAATTAAGTCAAATACTAACAATGTAATATAAGTTCCATAACAAAAATAATTCCCCCTTTTTTAAACTCAATGATGGTTTCATGTTTAAATCTTGGGATTGTGCAAAAATACTCACTCTCACAATAGATATTCATGCATGATGATAATACCATAGGCTTGCCCCTATACTCATGGCTCAGACCTTCAACTAATTAGACTAGGATCAATTGAGGACTTTCTTGGCTTGTAACGTAAGATCAGAGGGCTTTGTTATGATATTTTGATAAAATAGTGACTAAAGGCCCTCCTTGAAACAGTGTTTTACTACACTTTTTCCTTAATAACTTTATTATTTTCACCTAATTCTCTCTTTTTCCTTTTTCAAGCTTTTCTGAAAGCTTTCTTTTCATTTTTAAGATTCTTGACTTGCTTTTACACTTCCTTTTACTTTTTGGTTCACATCTAAGTCATCACTTATTTTTCTTCAACCCTAGTAGATGAATTTTTTCTTCTTTTTATCTGTATTTCCAACTCACCCCCTTATTCTTGTGTTTTACCCTTATAGCAGCCACCCTTAACTTATGATTTAGGCTTGTGTTAAGCTGAATAATATTCATTCTCTGAACTAGGGCCTTTTTTGGTGTTCATCCTCATGTTAGGTTTTTTTCCTAAGTTAAGGTAAACAATGTTCAAGGAATGACCAGTGCCAAATTTAGTATTTTTCACTAGACAATGATAGTTTAATCAAGTTTTTCTAAAGAATAGGTACATGTCAGGCTCAAACATTAGGAAGAATGGATATATCATCAATTTGGTTAATTATTTTTTAGGAAAAAGTGGTCTATTCAAGAATAATGCTCTAAGATCCTTTGCTAATCGAATTAATCTACAATCTAACTTAGAATAATAGGGTAAATTCTCAATTAGCACAAAACATATGTATTTATCAAATTTGCTCACACTCATATGTTGTTGAATACATTATCAACAAAAAACTCATAAATCATGCTTTTAATATTAATATACCTCATTTACCAGAGCAGATATTGTCAGACACCTTGATATGCATGGTTACTATCTAACTACTTAATAAAAATATTTAGTGGGTATCATTTTCCATACAAAATATAAAAATATTCTATATGCCACTAGTATTGGTCCTATATGTTACAAATATTATCTGAACAACCTAAACATATCTGTTCAATAGAAAATGAATATCCTTAAGAAAAAAAAAACATAGGCGAGACAACCCCAAGATGAAAAGTTGGATTAGTTATGGAAAACAAGTTGCTCATACTTCACTAAGGCCCATAACTACCCACACCCCATCTAAATAGATGTGCATTGTCCCCAATGCACAAAATCAAGTTAGAATAGAAAATAAGGGGTCCAAAACACATACCAAGGCACCCAAGCACCAGTTTGTAGCTGAGTCTAGCTACCCTCCTCCTATAGAGTGGTCAGTTCAGCGGTGGTACTTTGTTCGAAGGGGCCAGCACCCCCAACTACTCCATCACTCGAGCTCATCTCATCTCCTCATCATGCCTCGACACCCTCAAGCCATGCTCGAGATTCTCCTTCTTTGACCTCCTTGCACGTACATGTCTCTTCTCTAGATCCTTATTCGTGTAAGGTCTTTTCAAGAGTGAGGACTAGGTATGCTTGTCAAGAGAAACTAAATGAAGCATCAGCACCAAAGAAACTAGTGCCGCCAGTAACGCTATCATTTCAATGCAGAGCTACAGGAACTCTTTTTGTATGGATGATAAGTCTGAAGGACGATCCTCGGCCAAAATCTTTTGTATCCTTTACTTGAAGACGTCAAGGTGGCATCAATGTTAGAAATAAGTTCTTGAATAGTAGCTACCATGAATAACTGCATCCAACCATCCGAGTCTGAATTGCGTAGAGGACGTATGGCTTGATCTGCTGAATGACTTGAGTCAACTAAACCTCAGCATATGACAACCTCTGTGCCATGGCCCATATTGATGTGGCGAGCATGGTGATCATTCCTAAGGTAGTATTCTGTGAAGTAGTAGCCTCTGGTGCAGGATTAGTAATAGTTGACCCCCACTCCTCCTCTATCGCATGTTGTGGGGGTCTTTCCTTAGAAGTAGCAGCAGTGGTGGTGTAAAACTCAGCACCTAAGGTGGTGGCACTATAGTGAACATCTCTTTCATAGGTGGACGTTGTGCTCGATGGAGTGCCAATAAGTTCACATCAACCTTGATCAATCTGGGCTCCAAAGTGTTTTGGGCCTCAATCATTCAGTCCAACAGGCGTAGTATGTCTACCTTAACCTCTAAACAAAACTTGTAGATCAAACACAGTAAGGGGATAGAAACATGACATGAGTAACTCTTAAACATAGTTGACCTCTAATGGTGATCCTTACATGAAATATGAGAATAGATCATAATCATACAAGAATCCTTGCTTTAACATGAATGACTCACAAGAGGTAAATCTTAAAAATAGGGCTTAACTTCATACTTGCATAATCATAGATAATTTCATGTTCATAACATACTTGACAGCCCATATTCATCATGAAGTCACTTGACTTGTAAAATATCAAAATAACTTGAGAATTCTTGACTTGACATTTCATCGAACACTTGGTATACACATATGAGCACATGTTCAAATCATGCAAAATTTAAGAGTACATATCATTACATAGTGAAATCAATGCATCTTAAAGTCATTTAAATCATCGTACTAACATCATGGTAAAACCCCATCATGGGTAACTTGTAAATCATATCAAAACTTCACAATAGTTCATAGATTTTATAGCTTGAATCATGTATAATCTCAACAGACAAACATTTTTTCATAGTATAAGCTCAAAATAGATACTCATACATAATTAACAATATTTGACTAAACCAAAAAATATTTTATCCTCATATTTCAAAATAATAGATACCCATAAGAAATACAACTTGAAATCATGCAATTTTTATAAAATAGGATGGTTGGACTCCATAGCTGAAAGGACCAAATGTAAGAAACTCACATACCTTAAACTCATGTTTTTCTTGATATAAACCTGAAGGAGACTTCAAGCTTAAACGAAGATCTTGAGATCCGAAATTAAGCTTGTGACACTTGAATTTTGATAGGAATCTTGATAAAATTGTTGAGAGGTTTTAGAGAGAGTTTTTGAGTGATATGTAGCTTAATAATTACTATATATTAGGTGTTTTCATGCATAAGTAGGCATGGGATTATGACCCCGATGCCTTTAGGTTGAAACACTAACTTCGAAGTTGCTAACACTACTCTACAACAGGTTCGCGTCGCGGAGAGATCGTGTACCCTCTCTATTTCTGAAAATTTTATGAAAATCATTTTTCACTATGGGTCTTCTAGAATTTAGGTTATACCCATTCCTTACTCAATTGTTTCCCCAGATAATGAATATGAATTCAAATTTTTGATATTACGCATGAATTTTTAGATATATAAAAATTATGATTATGGGTATTTTTGTAGCACATTTTTGGGGCATTTCAATAACTCCCCCTTGGAAACACTCATCCTTGAATTTCAAAGAAATGTGCATAAGAGAATTAATCGTGAAGACTTTAGCCCAGCATGAATGCAATAAATGCATTTAAATATTATTCTTGAAAATCTCAACTTGAATGTCAAAAAACACCATAAACTTATAAATGCAAACATTAATGCATGTAAAATGACATAAGGACTGAAACTTAGGACTTCAAATCGTATAGGGGGACTTAAATTAGTACCTTCGGCACAAGAAAAGTTGAAGAGATATTGATATAGCTTTCTCATGTCCTCCTCGGCTTCTCATGTGGCACTTTCGACTTGTTGGTCCCTCCAAAAGACCTTGATGAAAGGTATATCCTTGTTTCGCAATCTCTTCACTTATCTATGCAAAATCTCCATTGTGACCTCCTCATAAATCAAATAATATCTTGCAACACCCACAACATCAAAGGGCACTATAGCAATTGAGTCACCCTCCTCCCCACTTTATCAACTTGGATACATGGAAGACCAGATGAACTATATCCATCTCCATAGGCAACTTCAACTCATATGCAACCTTACCAACTCTCCTCAAAACTGTATAAGGATACATAAACCTTGGTCTTAATGTCCCCTTATTATCGAACAGGACCACACCCTTTATGGTTTAAACTTTCAAGTAGACGTAATCACCAATATTAAACTCAAGATCTCTTTTACTCTCCTAGGAATAGGACTTTTGTCAAATTTAGGTTGTTTTCACTCTCCCTAATCATCCTTACATTATCCAAGGCATCCATGGCCAAATCTGGAATTAGAAATGCCATTTTCACAATTCAAACCACCCAATTTCGGATCTATAATGCCTACCATAAAAAGCTTCAAACTGAGTCATAGCAATTCTTGAGTGCTAGCTATTGTTGTAAGAAAACTCAATGAGTGGAAGATGTTCATCGAACTACCCTTATACTCCAATAACACAATCTCTTAGCATATCCTTAAGAGTTTTGATAGTCCTCTCGGCTCGACCAGCCATTTGAGGATGAATGGTTGTGCTAAGCTTACCCTTTGTACCAAAGACTCTTTTGAAAGACATGTAACCATTTCATGTATGTACAAATTGTCGTAATCCTTGGCAAAATAAATAGTTTTGACTGGTAGGGAGTGAGCTGAATTTGTTATTCTATCTATAACAACCTAAATAAAGTCAAAATGCTTCCTAGTATTAGGCAACCCATCCACAAAATCCATGTTGATCACCTTCCACTTCTAAGAAGTAGTTTCTATGTCATAGGCTAGGCCACTCGACCTTTGATGTTTGGCTTTTACTTTTTAGTTATCGTGCCTTCTAGAAATGAACTTGGCAATGTCTCTCTTCATACCACTACACAAAACACTTTCCTTAAGTTTTAATACATCTTTGTAGAACCGGGATGAATGGAATAGGTGGAATTTTGGACCTCCTTCAAGATCAATTCATTCAAATCATCCACATTTGGCACACAAATAATTGGTACCTAAGGGCACCATATCCCCCTTGGGAGAAAACCTCCACTTTACCATCTCTCGCCAAGGCGTTCAACTTTTGCAAGGCAAGGACAAGGTCTTGATTTTCCTTGACCTCCTCAATAAAAGAAGATTTAGAACCATCAACAACTGCTACACCGCCATTATCAACTCTATTTAGCCTAACCCCTAATTTAGACAACCGGTGAACCTCTCTAGCCACCTCTTTAGCACCATCATCAACATGAGCTAGAATACCCATCGACACCATACTTAGAGTATGGGGCACAATATTAGCTTTGTTCAGGTAATAATGCACACTTATCATAATCTCTATGGAGTTATAACCACCTTCTTTGTCTTAACCTAAGATCTTTTTGGGTGAACAAATATTTAAGACTCTTGTCGTCAGTAATTATATCAACATGAACCCCATACAAGTATTGATGCAGAATTTTCAAACCAAATACTACAGCTACCATTCAAGATCACGGGTGGATAGTTCTTCTCGTGTACCTTATGATGTCTAGAGGCATATTCTATCACCTTACCACTTTGCATCAAAATACACCAAAAATCAATTCTTGAGGAATCACAATATACTATGAATGTCGTGCCTAAAATCCCGTTAAGGCGGACTAGTACCCGTTGCCGATAAGGCTTGGGAGAACCAACCTGTATCTTTGCACTTTCTATACTTATGATAAGAGATTTCTACATAAAACATATTTTTAAGAAAGTAAATACTAATAATAGGCTAAAAGAAAATGCATATAACTAGGCCATTGGGGCTATATTGTCTAAAGTACTAGACATGACCACATTTTAATTTATATATTCTACAAAGCCTCTAGATAAGAAAAAATATCTGATAAGGTCTCGAACATACCCCACCTCGACTAACTATACAATACAATAATATAAGTTCTTGACGCACAAAGCTCTGAAGAAACCTGGAGCTTGGTAACAACAGTTTGATATCTTTTACTCCGACTGGGAGAGCTACTAGAACTTGTACCTACAGTATGAGATGCAAGTCCCCCATAAGGGATGTTAGTATGAGATAATGTACTGAATGTGCAAGGCGGGAAATACTGTATATGAAGTAAGAACTCAAATAAAACTCTGCACTGGTGTAGGATGAGAGACCACCTTTTGTTATACTGTTGGATCATGCACTTTATGTTCTTTTCATTACTTTACCTTTACTATATAATCTAAAAACAATACGTAATACAAATAACTAGTTGATCAGTGGTAAAAGTAAATCAGGATCGGCACTAGTTAGGATTTTTCTTTCAACCCTTACACTACCCCCTATGATAGGATCAACCCTTGCTAGGTGATTCTTCCACCCCTTGGGTTACCACCCATTAATGAGTAATATACTTTATCTTTCAATTTACTTTAGAAATGCTTCTTTTGGTTGTCATAATATTGGGACTAGAGGAATGTAAATATAGAATATGACATGTCAATAATCACAAAAGACAACATCATATGAAAAGAGTATGTTACACACATAATGAAATACATAGAGATAGACAACACATGAAGTTTATTTAGTAGAACAAACTCATATATCTTGGTATCCAAGTATGTCTGCAGGTTTTCAAGTGACTATGTATGGGAGCACATGAATATGTGAAAGAGTGAAAATATGGCTATTTCTTATGTCAAAGTAGATATGAGCCTTTATGAACCAAGGAAGAATCTAGTTTTCACACGAAGTAATAATAAATCGAGTAGCCTTACATACCTCGTTGTATGACCTTGTTAATACCTTGGAGTGATCATTTTTCCCTCAAATATTTATCTATAATATATTAGATAATATGACTAGTATTAGAAGCAAAAAAACACTTCTTGACAGCCCAATATCATAAAAATTTAACATCCAGGCAGTAAGTTTATAATTAGCGATGCAAAGGCATTCCTTTAACCTTTTCACTTATAATCATATTCTCTAACAACCATTCTTATGTACATGACATACACATCTTGTTTTAGACCCTTAACAGTCTTACAACAGCCCATAAAGCATAGCATATAACAATTCTATGCAACATACAAACAGGCGGTATAACGTTACATCCCTTCGTTACATTTTGATGTCGACAATTCTAAACCTATTCCAACATTAACCAAATAGTACCCACCATATATACACATAAAAATAGTCCTAAAATATTTCAAAAAGGGTCCTAAAAATAGGTAGAGGATGTGAGACCATAGTACTCAATTCATTAGCCCACAAGTTCCTATTACGAGCACAATTACGATATCACACAAGAACTCACTTTCGCGAACTGTAACAATAGTGCAGTAGTCTTCATACATCATTATAGAACCCATAATCATTAGGAAACATACCCTCCCTTCGTAATCAATCCAACCAAAAAGAGAAAAGATTCCAAATAAACAAGAAAAAATGTACAACAACTTTTGGAACACATGCTGTCCAATAATTTCAGGAAGTATAACTAGCATACATTTCTTATTTGTCATGGGATAGGTATAACAAATACATCGATATTTCCACTTACGTTAGCCTTCAAGATTCAACTTTCCTTCAAAAACCTTAGAGGGTTTTATTGGCTGCATTGTGAAGTGAAGCAAAGAGAAAACAAGTCTTTAGGAAAGGTCAAAAATTATTTCAAGTGAAATGACTTAAGAGGCTATTTTTGAGCCCATTTAAAGGGTCTCTTTGGCCGACTTTCTCTTGAATGTTTGACCCCATATTAGTACATATTAAGAAGCTGGTGATACGGAGGCTTGGCCCTCGCACTTGGGCCTAAATAGGTCTTAAAGTTGATGGGCCATGGCTGCCCATTTTTCTAATTCCTCTTCACTTAATTTTGGACCAATTAGTCAAGTGGGTTTTGATGTACTTCGGACCTTTTATTATTCATCTTGGGCTGTAAGTATTATCCATTTATGATGGTAAAATATGGGATAAAGTTAAACCCTTAACTCGGACATTATTCATAATCGAAATTGGACAAATTTGACGTCAGGCTGCGTCTTCGTTAGCTAGCAAATTTAAGCTAAGCAAGTAGGTGACTCGCTTGCTAGCTTCCTAAGTACTACAATCAGCTCAGTTCTCTCACTTCATATAAGGTCATGATCTCCTCAATTTGACTTAAAACTTATTTACGCTCGACCCTCTTGAGCGTTAGACATACATATCACCCTCTAATCCAGATTCAAGCACTTTTAAAAAATTGATTCTAATTTAACCAAACCATTTCATGTTTCATTTGCATAGTACTAGTATTGTAAGATGTGGGGTATTACATTCTCCCCCCTTAGGAACATTTATCCTCGAATATTAGCATAATTGGATAGCTTAACCAAGTTTAAACCTTTACTTACACAAACTTTTAAGACACACTATGTATTCAATCACACATACCTATTAGTATCCCAATTCTACATGTTGGACTTCCTCTTTAGCTTCCAATAAGTAAGGGTATTTTGCTTTGATCGCATCCTTGGCCTCCCATTATTTCTTCTGCTTGCTGATTTCTCCAAAGTACTTTCACTGAAGCAATTTGTTTATTTCATAGCTTCTTAACTTGACAATCTACAATAGCAATAAGTACCTCTTCATATGTGTGATATTTTGTAACCTGCACATCTTCAATAGGAGTGATGCGAGATGTGTCACCTGTGCATTTTTGAAGCATTGAAACATGAAAAACTGGATGAACCATTGAATGTTCTTGGTGTAGCTCTAGTTCATCTGCAACCTACCCGAACTTCTTAATAATTTTATATGGCCCTATGTCATGTGGGCTCAGTGTTTCTTTCTTACCAGACACCTTTAAAAATACCCAATCCCCTATTGAAAATTCAGTTCCTCTCCTTCTAGCATCGACATATGATTTATGGTGACTTTGGACTATTTTTAGTCATTGTTGTATTACCTTAACGTTTTGCATTGCTGCTTGTACTAGATTTGGCCCAAGTAAGATGGTTTCACCCATTTCAAACTATCCAGTTGGTGATGCACATTTCCTTCCATACAGAGCTTCATAAGGTGCCATCTGATACTCGCGTGGGTAGCTATTATTATAGGCAAATTCAATAAGTGGCAAATGGTCCACCCAACTTCGTTTAAAGTCCAATTCACAAGCTTCCAACATATCTTCAAGTGTCTAAATAGTGAATACTGCAGACCGTCTGTTTGATGGTGGAAAATTGTACTCGAATTCACTTGTGTCCCTAAACTCCTTTGGAAGGACTTCCAAAACTTTGCAGTGAATTAAGCCCACCGATTAGAGATAATAGAGATTGGGACTCCATGTAGCTTGACTATCTCTTTGAGGTATAGGTTGGCATACTCTTTAGCTACATAATCACTCCTAACTGGCAAGAAGTGTGCTGACTTTGTGAGTTTGTCAATTATTACCCATATGGAGTTAAACTTTTGAAATGAGCAAGGTAACCTGGTAACAAAATCCATATTGATCATATCCCTTTTACCTGTTGGAATCTCTATACACTGCATATAAAATGCTGGCTTTAGGTGTTCTACTTTCACTTGTTGGCAATTTGGACATTGAGCCACAAATTTTTCAAGGTCCTTATTCATGCCACCCCACCAAAACATTACTTTCAGGTCATGGTACTTCTTAGTTGATCCTTGATGGATGGAATATCGGGAATGATGGGCTTTTTCGATTGTCCTCTTTCTTAATCCATTAATATTTGACACACATAATCTATTTTGGCAGTAAAGTACTTCATTTTGTGTAAGGTCAAAGCCCTTTATCGTACTCTGACTCACCTTTTCCTTACGCTATCGTAGAATTGGATCCTCAAGCTATTTTTCTTTCACCTCCATTACTAATGAAGATGCTACTGCATTATGTAACATAATCCCTTCCTATAGAGTTTCAAAAAGGAAAACTTCCAAACTGGCTAGCTGACATAGATTCTTAGCCACTCATGGACTCACCACAACTTGATCACTAGTATTCATGATTGCTTTATGACTCATAGCATCTGCTACCATATTTACCTTCCCCGGGTGGTAAAGTATATCAACATCATAATCTTTTATTAACTTTTGCCATCTATGCTATCTTAAGTTTAGGTATTTCTACTTAAAGATGTGTTGTAGGCTCTTATAATCAATATATATGTCAACGTGAACCCCATACAAATAGTGGCGATATATTTTTAGACCAAATAGAGTCACTGCTAGCTCAAGACCATGTGTTGGATAGTTTTTCTCATTTTTACATATTTGTCTAGATGCATAAGCAATTACCCTGCCATGCTGTGTCAGTACACACCCTAATCCAACTCCTGAAGTATCGCAATACACTGGATACCCCTTAGTGACTTTTAGAAGTAATAGAATAGGTGCAGAAGTTAGCTTTTTCTTCAGCTCCTGGAAGCTCCTTTCATATGCATCATTCCATTGGAATTCATTTCCTTATGTGTCAACTTTGTTATAGGTGCAGAAATAGAAGAAAAACATTCAACAAGCCTTCTATAATAATCTGCCAACCCTAGAAATCTCTGAACTTTTGTGGGTGTCATTAGCATTGTCTAATCTTTCACAGCCTCTAGCTTTTGTGCATCAACCCTTATTCCCTCACCAGGCACAACATGAACTAAGAATGCCACTGATTTTAGCAAAAAATCACATTTAGAAAATTTAGCATACAATTGTCTATCAGGAAGAACTTGTAACACCTGTTGTAAGTGATTTGTGTGGTCCTCTTCTGATTTTGAATATACCTAAAATGTCATCTATAAACATTATTACAAATAAATCACAGAATAGATTGAATACCCTATTCATCAGATCTATAAAAACTGCTGGTATATTTGTTAGCCCAAATGACATAACAAAAAATTCAAAGTGACCATAGCATGTTCTGAAAGCAGTCTTAGGTATATCTTCCTCCTTCACCCTCAATTGGTGATAACCATATCTCAAATGAATTTTTGAAAAGCATTTGGCACCCTGTAACTGATAAAATAAATCTTCAATCCTAGTTAGGGGGTATTTATTCTTAATTGTTGCCCTATTTAATTATTGATTGTTGATATACATTCTCAAGGTTTCACACTTTTTCCATACAAATAACATTGGTGTACCCAAAGGGGACACAGTAGGTCTTATAAAAACCTTCTCCAATAAGTCTTGTAACTGATGTTTTAATCATGCAATTCTACCAGGGCCACTCTATATAGAGGGATAGAAATAGGTTAAGTGCTTGGAAGTAAGTCAATACCAAAATCCACTTCTCTTTCTGGGGGTAAGCCTAAAAGTTCTTCAGGGAACACACTAACGAATTCATTCACTACTGGAACTGATTGAAGAGTTGGTGATTCTGCTTTCATATCCCTTACTCAAAATAAATAACCTATATACCCCTTAGATCTCATCGTTCTGGCCTTAAAATAAGAGATAAACTTACTCTTTGGTGCCCCAATATTGCCTTCCCATTCAAGAACTTCCTCATTTGGAAAGTGGAAGTACACTTTCTTAGTTCGACAATTCACGGTGGCATAGCAAGAAGATAACAAATCCATACCTATAATAATATTAAATTCCACCATTTATAGCTAAATAAGGTCAGCCAATGTGTCACGATCACAAACAATTATTACACAAGCATAATAAATCCTTCTAGCAACAATAGATTCACTGATTGGTGTAGACACTTCAAATGGTTTGTTCAATAATTTAGGTGTTCTTTAACCTTCCTAGCAACTAGTGGGATAACATATGATAGTGTAAAACTAGGGTCAATCAATGCATATACATTATGTGAAAAGATTGATAATGTACCTATGACCACATCGGGTGAAGCTTCCAAATTTTGTCGACTCCCCATAGCATAAGTACGATTCTGGACTCCGCTAGAGCTAGTTGTCCCTCTTACACCCCTACCATGACCTGTGGATGCTTGTTGACTCTTACTTAATAGAGGAATTGATGATGATGATGCAATAACTAATCCAGTAAGTTGTGCTATATCACCCATATGTCTTCTCAAGCAAACTCTCATCATATGCCCTGACGTACCATACTAATAACAAGAATATGTACTAACATGACATATACCTAAATGACTTCTTCCACACTATTTACAAGGTTGTATAGGGTCATTTACTGGCCTGCTAAATGTCCCACTGTCCGGGTGCCTTGCCCTTCACTTCCTGGACTAAACTAATTTCTCCTAAATCCTTGAAGTTATGGTGGAGCACTAGCTCCAGTGTAGGAGGATGATGGCCTAGGCGATTTATAAGAAAATTGAGGCCTAAACTCACCCTAGGCTAGTGTAAAATGCCCTGTAGATCTGCACCTCTTGGATTGTGCCCTTTGTAACTATTGTGTCTTTCTCCTTTGCCTCTAATCCTCCAATTTCTGTGCAAAGGCTTGTATCGTCGCTATATCCATGTCTTTATTCAAGGAAGCAATGGTATAGTCTCTGACCAGATATGTATCCAATCTATCCATATATTGATGAACTCTATCTTCCATAGTAGCAACTACATTAGGAGCATACCTGGATAGAGAATTAAATTGAAGGCTATACTCCCTCACGCTCATATTCCATTGGTAGAGATTCAAGAAATGATCTATATGGGCATCTTGGATCTCTAATGGCAAGTAATGGTCAAGAAATGCCTCTTTAAACTCTTTCTAGGTAGTTGAGGGTGCATCTATACCCTTAGATTGTTTCCAAGCTTTGTACCACAATATAGCCACACCCTACAACCTATATGTCGCTAACTCGACAACTTTTGTACCACTCAGATGCATAACATCTAATATGCTAAATCTGATCAATAAAGTCTTGGGGATCTTCATTAATATCTGACCTAGTGAAGGATAGAGGATCCAGATTAAAGAAATCCTATATCCTCATGCCAGTTGCCTTATTCGTACTACCTGTACATATAGCTGGACCTTCCAGTCTTTGAACTTGGCTAGCAACTATATGATTCAATAGTTGGACTGCATTTCTTAGATGTTGCATGGTACAATCTATAGGTGGTTTTGAGTGAATTTCACTACTTTTGGGTTCATCAGGAGCTGGAGGAGTTGGAGATGTTTGTGACAAAGACTCATGTTGAGTCTCATTTCGTGGTCTTACCTGACTGGGTATACCAACCACCAATTTTATTCCCTTCCCTTTACCTTTGTTATTCCTACTTTCTGGCATACTTACTGTACAAAACTATTTAGGGGTCAGACACAATCCACTTATTATACTTAGCTCTATGGCATAATCTAAAGAACAAAAAGAAAGTAACAACTCCTAAATGCCACATAGCCTCCTACTTATAAATGTGTTGCATAACATATTGATAAATAAGAGTCTATATAGACATGGCTTTGTAGACTCCTTAGGATGACCCGCTCTGAAACCACTTCTATCGTGCTTAAAGTACCGTTAAGGTGGACTGGCATGCACTGACGATTTGGCTCGAGTGAACCAACCTGCATCTATATACTTCATATACCTATTATAAGGGATTTCTACATAAAATATGCTTTTTAGAAAGTAAACAATAACAAGCCAAAAGAAAATGCATATGACTAGTACAAGACATGACCACACTTTAATTTACCTAGTCTATAAAGCCTCTAAATAAGGAAAAGTATCTGATAAGGGTTAGGATAGGCCCCGCATCTACTAACTATATAATACAAAAATATAAGCTCTAGTCGCACAAAGCTCTGAAGAAACCTGGAGCTTGGTAACAACAGTTAGATATCCTGTACTCCTACTGGGAGAGGTACTAGAACCTGTACCTGCAGCATGAGATGCAAGTCCCCCATAAGGGACGTTAGTATGAGATAATGTACTAAATATGCAATGCGGGAAATACTGTATACGAAGTAACAACACAAATAAAACTATACACTAGTGTACGATAAGGGATCACCTTTAGTTATACTGTAGGATCATGTACTTTATGTTCTTTTTATTACTTTATCTTTACTGTGTAATCTGTGCATAGTATATAATACAAATGACCAGCTGGTCAATAGTAAATCTATATTAGGATCAGCCCTGGCTAGGATTTTCCTTTCACTGCTTCCACTACCCCCCGTGATAGGATCAACCCTGGCTAGGTAATTCTTCTACCCCTTAGGTTACCACCCATCAATAAGCAATTTACTTTAACTTTCAATTACTTTTGGCATGCTTCTTTAGATGGTCATAATATTGAGACTAGAGAACTGTGGATATAGCATATGACATGTAAATAATCACAAAATACAACACCATAATGAAAAAGAGTAGGTTAGACACGTGATGAAATGCATAGGAGGTAGAACAACACATGAACTTTATTTAGTAGAATGAACTCTTATATCTTGGTATCCAAGTATGTATGCAAGTATGCAAGTGACTATGTATGGGACCATAAGAAAATGTGACAGAGTGGAGACATGGTTGTTTGTTATGTCGAAGTAGATAAGATCCTCTATGTACCAACGAAGAATATAGGTTTCATGCCAAGTAATACGAAATCGAGTAGCCTTACATACCACATTGTATGACCTTGTTACTACCTTACTATGACCATATTTTCACACAAATACTTAAATACAATATGTTAGGAAATAAGACTACTATTAGTAGCCAAGAAACACTTCATGATAGCTCAATATCATAAAAACTAAAAACTGGCCAACAAGCTTATAATTCGCTGCGCAAAAGCATTACTTCAATCTTTTCACTTATAATCGTATTTTATAACAACCATTCCTATGTACATGCTAAAAACATCTTGTTTTAGACCCTTATCAGTCTTATAATAGCCCACAATGTATAACACATAACTATTCTATGCAATATACAAACAGGCGGTATAACGTTACATCCCTTCATTACATTTTGATGTCGACAATTTCAAACCTATTCCAACTTTAACCAAACTATTCTCACCATATATACACATAAAACTAGTCCTATAATAGTTCAAAAATAGTACTAAAAATAGGTGGAGGACATGAGAGCATAGTCCTGAATCAATCAGCCTACAAGTTCCTATTACGAGCACAAATAAAATATCACAAAAGAACTCACTTGTGCGGACTGTAAAATGGTACAGTGACTCTTATACATCATTATAAAACCCATACTCATTAAGATCAGTAGTATCACTTTTCAATCAACCCAACCAAAAAGAGAAAAGCTTCCAACTAAACAAGAAAAAATGTACAACTTTTGGAACACATGTTGTCCAACAATTTCAGCAAGCATAACTAGCATATTTTTTTTGTTTGTCATGGGATAAGTATAACAAATACATGGATATTTCAACTTACCTTAGCCTATAAGATTCCGTTTTCCTTCAAGAACCCTAGAGGGTGGTAGTGGCTGCCTTGGGATGTGAAGCGAAGAGAAAACAAAAATGTTTAGGAAAGCTGAAAACTTGTTTCAAGTGAAATGACTTAAGGGGCTATTTTTGAGCACTTTTAAAGGGTCTTTTTGGCTGACTTCTGCTTGACATTTTCACAACATATTAGTACATATTAATAAGTTGGTGATACAGTAGTTTGGACCTCACTAATTTGCCTAAATAGGTCTCAAAGTTGATGGGCCTTGGCTGCCCAATTTCCTAATTCCTCTTCACTTAGTTTGGGACCAATTAGTCAAGTAGGTTCTAATGTACTTGGGATCTTTTATTATTCATATTTGGCAGTCAGTTTTGTCCATTTATGATGGTAAAATATGGGCTAAAGTTATACCCTTAACATGAACTTTATTGATAATTGAAATTGGACAAATTCGACGTCGGGCCGCTTCTCCATTTAGATAGCAAATTTAAGCTAAGCAAGTAGGTGACTCACCTGTTAGCTTTCTAAGTCCTACAAGCACCTCACTACTCTCACTTCCTTTAAGATTGTGATCTCCTTAATTTTACTTAAAACGTATTTATGCTTCCAACCCTTCTAGTAGAGCCAAGATATGAGTGGAGACAAGCTTACCTTTCAAAGTTTGAAAACTCTTCTCACAATCATGGTTCCACACAAATTTTTCATTTTTTGCATCAATTTATTTATATGAGAAGCAATAGAAGAGAAACCATTTACAAACCTCTGGTAATAGCCTGTGAAACCCAAAAAATTTCTAAAGTCTAATTGACTCAAATGTCTAGGTAAATTTCTAATCATTCTGTGTTCTTAGGATCCACCTTAATGTCATCACACTACACAACATGCCATAGAAAAACAACCTTTCTCAACAAAATCTCATATTTCTCATATTTTGCTTACAACCTCTCCTATCTCAAGGTTTGTAACACCAACCTCATGTTCTCCACATGCTCCTCCTTACTGTGGGAATAAATCAAGATATCATTAATAAAAATCACCACAAACAAGTAAAGGTAGGGATTAAAGACCCTATTCATGAGATCCATAAATATAGTTGGTGAAGAAGTCAACCCAAAAGAGATAACCACAAACTCAACATCTCCATACCTAGTCTGAAAAGTTGTCTTAAGAATGTCACGCTCCCTCACTCTAACTTGGTGATACTTGGAATGAAGATCAATCTTAAAAAAGGTACTAGCCCTTTGAATTTGATCAAAAAGTTTATCAATCCTTTGTGGAGGGTACTTGTTCTTTATGGTGACTCTATTAAGTCGTCGGTAATCAATGCACATCCTAAGAGAAGCATTCTCATTTTCAAATATAACACCAGTGCACCTCAATGTGATTTACTAGGCCTTATGAAAATTTTCTCGAACAAATCCCGCAACTATCTGTTCAACTACTTCAACTCCATCAGGGCCAAACAGAAAGGAGGAGTAGAAATGGGTTGAGTATTAGGAAGGAGGTCTATACAAAAATCTATTTCCCTTTTAGGAGTAACATTGAGATGTCTATCGGTAAAGACATCAATAAACTCATTAACCACCTGGACCAACTCAACAGGAAAGACTTTGGATTCAACATCCCTAACCTGCCCACGGTGATAGAGACAACCCTAAGAAATTAAATTTTGGGCTTTAAGGCAAGAAATGAATCTATCCTTGACCATCAGATCATTACTTTCCCACTCAAGGTCAGGCTCATGAGCGAATTAGGATTTAACCCTACAGGTTTTACAATCAATAAAAGCATAATATGCATGCAACCAATCCATCCCAAGAATGACATCAAAATCCACCATATCTAATTCAACAAAATTACAGGGCAAGATTTTATGCAACATTAACACGAAATAATTTCTATATATCTTCTAGCAACAATGGACTCAACAATGGGGGTAGACACTTCATAAGGTTCACACAACAATTCGGTACTAATATGAAGCATTTTGGCAAAAAATGGAGTAATATCAGAAATATTCGCCCCTGGGTCCACCAATGCATATACATCAAAATAAAAAATTATTAAAATACCATTAACAATATGAAACGACCCCAAGAAGTACTCAAAAATGTGTCTCAACATGCCCAGAATTTAAATTTTCATGTATCTAAAAATCCATTTGTTATTTCAAAAACTCGACTTTATGTTCTTGTTCAGGGCGTCAAAATTAGGGGAGGAAAGGGTCTAACCTTGATTTAAGAGTGAATAATTATCAATAACAAAAATTTAAGAATGAAATTTCTAGAATGTTTTCCCCATCTAGGGCACGATGCGCCCCAGTCTTATTTTGTGCATTTTCTATTTTTTGGGTCCAAGGCTATGGGTCTTGGGCCTAAAGGTTCCCATATGTGTTTTACCTATACCTAGACTTATTTCACTCTCATATCATACTAAATATTTTGCAATACTCACTTAAACATTTAGTCATGTTTTGATTTCCCAAACTCAATTCCCAAAACCTCATCCCAAGCTAAGGTTCTCCTTCAAGGTTCTTCTTCAAGATTCAAGTCTCCATCTCCAAATTTCACCAAGTTCATCTCTATGCTAAGGTATGTGGGTTTCTTTCATAGGTTCCTTTCACCCATGATACCCAACCCTCCTTTTACTCAAATTGTAGTATTTAAAGTAGAATTCCAAATAGGTCTTGATGATTATGAAATTCACTGCACTTTATGTTAAAGCTATGTAAAGTTATGACTGTTTTGCTATGTTTTTAGCAATAAATCTTTTATCTATCGTAAGATTTGAGAAGGGGTTTTGATATATATTACTTTTGGGTGTTGTATGGTGTTGATTGATGGTTTTATATTGATTTTTATTGTATGATTTCATCTCTATATTTCATGATTTTATACTAGCATTAAATACCCTTGAAGTGTTTGATAAAATGTCCAGATATGGTTTCTTGAGGAATTGAAGGTCCAAAGTATGACATATGATGTGGATGACTATATGATTATGTAATGAGTTTATGTATGGTAAATGTTATATAAAGTTTGTATTAGACCATGCCCTATTCTGCGGGGCTAAGAACCCGTATAAACTTGATGAGGGTTTGTGCTCATCATCCGAGGGAAGGGTTTGTACTGCACCACTTGGTGATTGGGCAACATCATTACTAAACTATATGGGGGTTTTAATTATCAACCTAGTGTAAGGGTTTGTACTTCTCTACCATGATAATGGGGCAGTATTATGACCAACGTAGATAGTGGTTTGTACTCACCACCTAAGTGATGGGGCGACATCATCATCAACCTACCAAAGGGTTGTACATTTGGATATCTATTTTTATCTGTCTACACATATGATATCGTATAAGAGCATGAGTTACTTAAGCATTTTTTACTTACAAATTGATCATACATGTCATATTGTTATGTTATGCGTATTGCCTATTGTTATACATTTTGATTATGATGCTTATCTCTTATTGTATTGCATCCTACATACTTAGTATATTCAAATGTACTAACGCATACTCTATTCCTACATGATGTCATCATATAGGAACCAATGACTAAGTTGATCATTATTCTCCTCTACGTGGCTACTTTGGTGCTATTCAAGCTAGTTGGTGAGTCCTCTTCTTCGGGGAACTTAGTCTATGTTTCTCCTATTATTTACTGAGACATTCTTATTTATTTTCCCATTTTACCTGTGAGGGTGAGCTCGGTTGTTTTGTCTTAGCCTCTGTTCTTATCTATGTAGTAGAGGTGTTGTTGGACAAGCTATGTATCTGTGATATAATCCTTGACTCTTTTAGCTCTTGATTATGATATTACGCAAGCTTATCCCCTTAGTCCCCTTGCCATTGTTTTCTAAAGTTTTCCATATTACTTAAGTATAAATCTCTCTCCTTTAGTCCCAATTCCCCTTGTTTATGTCTTTTTGTTATTTCACATTGCTTTCGTGACCAAGAATGTGTAATGATATAATATGATACTTGTTTGGGGGTCCTTTAGGTTCTTCATTCGCCAGTAACGCTAGGACCTTGGTTTGTCTTTTGACAAGTATGGTATCAGAGCACTAGGTTGATAGATCCTTGGAGTCCAACATACCACGGTCGATTAGAGTCTTATTCATTATGGCATTCTGCACCCCAAGTATGAGCTTGAGGCTATGAGATATTTTAGGAAATATTTCACTTTTTCTTGATCTATGTCGTATGATAGAGTGGGGTCCCCTAGGTCTTATTGCTAAACTCTAATAGCTATATTTCAAAATATGTATCAAGTTACTTAGGACGTTGATAAGATGGATGCAAAGATTTATAATGCTCTATGGGAAGTGCCAAAAGCGGTGGCAAAATTGGCAACTCACCTCAATCAATATGTGGGTGCTCGTGAGACTTATAGTGGTGAAAGAAGAGGTATTGAGTCTAAGAGGGCTCATAATGTAGGTAAGTTCCAAACTCTCAAGTGTATAGGTGGTAGTGGGGTGGTACATTATGCTAGGTGCCAAAATATGGTAGAGGCCATGATGACCCATGCTTGAGAGGTACTAATGCTTGTTGTGGTTGTGGAGAGATAGGTAATAAGTTAAGTATTGCCCTTATAAATGCAGTAAGAACAAAGGCGCTGATGAAGAATGACTAATCCCAAATACCCTACGTGTAGGATAGATCATAGTAGCCCGTGTTAAAAGAACAATGGTGTATACTTTGGTTGTGTTGAGATAGGCTATAAAATTTTGGATTGCCCATATGGTTGACTATTTGATCGAGGTGGTCATGTTGTTTATGTGGCTCAAGGTGGGGATGAGAGGCTTGATGCTATTGTCAGTAAGTTAAAGTTTTCTTTGCTTTGTTGTGCATGCATTGTTAGACCCGATATGCCACTATTTCTTCTCTATTCTTTTTTGCTGAGAGTGGGGCTTCATTTGTGCCTAAGTTGTGTGGTTTTTTGGTGTTAGGTATATTGTTGGTAAAAGGTTTATCGTTGTTGATCTGAGTTTTTATTGTATTAGGTCTTACATTGTGGCTTATTAGAGTAGGTATGATGAATTTTGATGTCATTATAGGGATGGAATGGTTGCCTGTATGTTGCATCTTCATGTGTGGTAGGACTCGTAGAGCTAGATCACCAATCCCTAATGAGCCCGTCCTTGAGTGGGTGGTTGTTAAGGTATAGCAAGGGAGGTAGGTCCATTTCTTGTCATAAGGAACAATTAGTCTCTAAGGGGTGCATTTTATGATCTTATAAGAATTGGAGGTGTTGAACCAAAGTTGTTTTATAATTAAAGTTGATATTGATGGAAGCTGAGGCCTTAAATATCTATTTTTCGATCATTTGGATTTGGTGTAGTGTCATTTGGATTGGACTAGTACATCAGTTATATCTATAAGTCTCATGAGAAAGATCTTTAGTCCCTACTCTAATAAGTTTATGGTGGTTTTGGTGATGGTAATATAGTTCATTCCCTAATAATGTAGTGCATGTGAATCATTCAAGGGTAGTACTACAAGTTTAAGGAAGAAGGTTGGATGCTAAGTAGGAGAGATAGGAATTTTAGGTGGCAAGAGGTTGCCATCCTAGGTTGTGTGGTGCCGGGTGATAGTACTAGGGTGGACCTTAGTAAGATGAAGGTTATTAGAGATCAGCCTAGACCTTTGACTTCATCGGATATTAGGAGCCTCTTGGATTTAGGGGGCTATTTCTAAAGATTGTGAGTAAGTCCTCTTTTATTGTTCCTCCTATAACTTAGTTGACCCAATGTGTGGCCAATATTGTGACTGACATTTTAAGTAGGGTGATTTGATAGATCTAGGGGTTGCTATCTCTTGTGTCATTCCTTTGTCCTAGTAGGATTCATGTGTATGCCTAGGATGGTTTCATGAGTCTATTGTGGCTAGCAGGGGTCTATAGGGGTTGAGCTATATTCTTGTTGTACAGAGTCTGTCTTGTGATCTTGATTGACCCTAGCTTGGTAGGTTGGAGTTTTTGAGGTACTTTGGCTGCTTGTATAACATGCTTCCAAGTAGTGTAGAATCTGTAAGGTTGTAACATGTTGGTTCAAGATGGTTGATCTACTTATAAAGCTCTAATGGGTTAGTCAAATCTCTAAGGTTGATTTGATGTTTAGGCATTGTACCTAATTGAGTATGAGGGTAGGTGATATACCTAAGAGTCATTTCGGACTAAGAGTGAGCATTATTAGGCTTGAAGGAGTTGTTTGGTGGGCCTATGCATCAGTGGTGTTGTGAGTTTCTTGAATAGGGTCTTCAAACCCTTTCATGATATATTTGTGGTGGTCTCTAGTAATGAAGTATTTATTTGTTTAAATTTTGTGAATCATTTGGGGGTAGCATAGTAAATCTTGGAGGATGAGAGGTTATTTGCTAGATATATTGTGGGTCGCAAGAAAATGGTTAGAATTCCTTGTGGATTAAGAAAGGAAGGCGCATTATTTTTTTTGGTAAGGCTGGTATTGTGGTTGGTGCTCTAAGAAGGATGTCTATGGGTAGTCTAGTGTTGTGGTAATAGTGGTAAAGAGGTGACTAGTGGAGTCCATAGGTTCGATAAATAGGGAGTAGGTTGAAGGAAGTTGAGCATGGTAGAGTGGTATTTTTGATGGTTCCAAATCATCTTGGGATAAGACGTCTAGTTTAAGCAAGGCCTAGATTCTGCCTTATTACAGTTGGAAGTACTGGGTGAAGAGATGATAGATTGAAGGTTGTATCCCAAGGGGGCAATGGTGGCTCGTGGAAACAAGTGGAATACTTGTGGTTGAGGTTGAAAAATGAATTATGGTTGTGATGTACTTTTAGACTGTTGAAGAAGTTGGTAAGGTTTCATATGGATGGGATTTACCTAGGGATATGATTATGGTGGAGTCTTCCATTTGTAAGTGTCTCTTGGGGAGCTGGTGGGGGTATGAAGAAGCTGTACCAATACCTCTTTCATTTTATTTATGCTAATGATAACTTCAAGTCTTATATTTCAGCCCCTATGCCATATATATGCATTCATGTTCAATTGGCAAATTTATAATGATTTTACACTTTTATTGACAAATTGAAAATAATGATTTAAATGTAATGTTGCATTCTTGTTGGGGCTGATTTATTCACGATTACTCCTATCCTGTATGTTTCTTTTATATTCGGGGATGAATGTTCCCAAGGGGGTGATATTGAAACGATCCCAAAAAATATCCAAAAATATGCCTTTGAATGCCTGGAATTTTAATTTCAAAATATCTCAAAATTTGTTTGTTATTTCAAAAATCCAACTTCATATTCTTGTTCAAGGGGTCAAAATTAAGGGGAAAAGGGTCTAACACCGATTTAAGAGCGAATATTTAGCAATTACGAAAATTCAAGAATACAATTTCAAGAATGGTTTCCGCATTTGAGGTGCGACATACCTAAGTATTATTTTGTGCATTTTCTATTTTTCGGGTCCAAGGCTTTGGGTCTTGGGACCAAGTGTTACTATACGTGTTTTTTCATATACTTAATTTTATTTCACCCAAAATATTTTCCAATACTTACTCAAACACTTAGTCATATTTTTTCACTCCCCAAACTTAAGTCCCAAACCCTCATCCCAAACTAAAGTTCTCCTTCAACGATCTTCTTCAAGCTTCAAGTTTTCATCTCCAATCTTCACCAAGTTTATCTCAAAGCTAAGGTATGTGGGTTTCTTTTATGTATTCCTTTTGCCCATGATACCCAAGCCTTTTTTTACACATATAGCATGATTTAAAGTTGATTTAAAAATGGGTCTTGATGATTATGAAGTTCACTATACACTATGTTAAAGATACGTAATGTTATGACTGTTTTACTATGTGTTTGAGCTATAAATCTTTGATCTATTGAAAGATTTGAGAAGGGGTTTTGATGTATATTGCTTGACAGTGTTGCAAGGAGTTGATTGATAATTTTAAAATGGATTTTCTTGTATGATTTCATTTCTATATTTCATGATTTTATAATATCATTACAAAACCTCAAAATGTTTAAAGAGTCTGAAGATAGTTTCTTGAAGAGTTGACAGTCTAAAGCATGAGATATGATATGAATGAATATTTGATGATGTAATGAGTTTATGTGTATGATAAATTTTGTATAAAGTATTGCATTAGACTATACCCAATTCGGGAGGACTAAGAACCCGGATAACCTAGATGGGGGGTTGTAATCATCAACCTAGGGAAGGGTTTGTACTTCTCCACCTTGTGATGGGGTGGCATCATCACAAACCTAGATAAGGCTTTGTACTCATAGACCTAGGGAAGGGTTTTTACTTCTACAATGGTGAAAGGGTGGCATTATCACTAACCTAGATGGGAGTTTGTACTCATCCACCAAAGTGATGGGGCAGCATCATCACTAACCTACCAAAGGGTTGTATATTTAGAAATCTACCTTGGTATCTTCAACACATATAATATCATATAAGAGCATGATTTACTTAAGCATGTTTTATTTATGCATTGATTATACATGTCATATTGTTATATTATGCCTATTGTCTTTTGTTAGTCATTTTGATTATGGTGCGTAACTCTTGTTGCATTGCATCTTACATGCTTATTATAGCCAAACTTACTAACACATATTCTATACCTACATGATGTCACCATTTAGGAACCAGTTCCCAAGTTGATCATCATTCTCCTTCACATGGCTAGTTTGGTGCTATTCAAGCTAGTTTGTGAGTCCTCCACTTCGGAGACCTTAGTCTATGTTTCTCCTATTATATATTGAGACATTCTTTATTATTTGCATAATTTTAATATGAGGGTGAGTTTGGATGCTTTGTCTAGTCCCCAGCTCATATCTATGTAGGAGAGTTGTTGTTGGACAAGCTATGTATCTATGATATGAGCCTTGAACTTTTTGTCTCTTGATTATGATATTACGCAATCTTATCCCCTAGTCCCCTTGCCTTTTTTTCTATAATTTTACATTTTACTTAAGCATAAATCTCTCTCCCTTAGTCCCATTTCCCTTTGTTTATGTCTCATTGTTGTTTTATTGCTTTCGCAACCAAAGATGTGTAATAATATGCTATGAGGCTTGTTTGGATTTCCTTCGCATTTCACATTCGCCGGTCATATCTTGGCCCTAGGCTTGGACCATGACACAATATCGGGCACCTTATAAAGTCCTTATTTTTCTTTAAGAGCATGGAATCTATTTTTCCATGGAGCACCTCCATGATGACCTCTCCTTTCTTTTTCGTCCGCATTAGCAACTTACCCTTCAGGATGACCATCTCTACCTTTGGGTTGAGCATGAGGACAATCAATAAGCTTGTGGCCAACATCACCATAACCAAAGAAAGAATTTAAATTTCTCAAGTCTTGCTAGAAGCATTGGACAACCCTTGGGCTTTGAACTCGTGGCCTTGAGGGAACTGGCCACCCTTAGAACCTTAGAACACATCTTCAAATCTAGCCCTCTTGTACTCACCACCCCTTATTTTTTTAAGTTTCTCCCACTCTAATTACTGGGAATATTTCATGAGCCGAGACAAATCCATGTACCTTACTGGCATGGCGGTATGACACTCTTTATTAACAAAGTCTAATACACCCAACACAAATTTGTTCATTCTTGACCTAGGATTGGCAACCAAATGGGAGCATACCTAGAGAGTTGGTTGAAGTTAAGGGAATACACCCTCACATTTGTGAATGCTTTTTTAAGATTCATAAATTCCAGCATCTTTGCCTACTTTACCTTAATAGAAAAGAACCATTTGGGAAATGTGGCTTTGAACTCTTCCCAAGGGATAGCATCATCATTCCCCTTCTTTATCTTCCATTAAGTGAAGCAAATTTGAGCCACCCCTTTGAGTTAGTAAGCCGTCAACCTTTATTTTCCTCCAAACTAACCCCTATAATGGACAACACCTTATATACCTCATTGATGAATTCTTAAGTATCCGCATCTACCATGGACCCATAGAACTCCGGTGGACTCATCCTAGGAAAATCCCTCACCCTTGAGGTCAGAGTAGGAGTACGAGGGGATTGGGACCCTTGTTTGATTTTGTTAGTCATAGCATGAGCTAACAGTGCAATAGAATCTCAGAATTTTTCTTGACCTACCCCTTATTCTTGAGGAGATTGAGGAGTTGGAGGAGTTGGTTACTCCTCGGGTGTACGGGTTATTCTTCCTTTTAGAATCGGCACGATCTAGAATAGAAAATAACATTCATTAGGGAAGATGTTTACCTTAACTTTTATAACATAACCTAGATCATAGGGAAGGGAAACATTACCTAAAATGTCGTATAGCCTCTAAGGCATAGTTGTGGTGCGCTTCACAACCATGAAGATGAGTCTAATTGACGAGGTGTGTTGGATTACAAGGAATATTAACAACCTCATGCTCTGATACAAATTTTGTCATGATCCAAGCCTAGGTCCTTGATGAAAATGGTGAATGGGAACTCAAAGGGTCCCAAACAAGCCTCTTAGCATATCAATCATACATCATTGGTCACGGAAGCAAAGTAAATAATAACCAGAGATATATAAAGAGGAAAGTGGGATTAAGGGAAGTCTTTGATATCATAAAAACATAAAAACATCATAATATTCCAATAACACCTCTAAACTTGGAAAGGCGTGAGGGCCAAGATACATTCTAGGCTCACCCTCATAATGTCAAATGTTTAACAATAAAGAAGTCTTATACATAGCAAGAGAAAGCAGATAGTGTCATGGAACTTGAGGACTCACCATGATTATCTTCGAATAAACTCACTAGCCTTATGTAGGATGATCAAGAGTAGCTTCGATCCCTACATAGTGATATCACATAGGCATAAAGTATGCGTTAGTACCAAATATGTAGAATGCAATGCAACAAGACATAAACCAATATATTGAAAATGCATAGTAATAGGCAATAGATAAGCATAATCTCCATATAGCATGCATAATTAATGCTTGAAGTAAGACATGATTTTAAATCATTCAACTTGCATAGAATATGATACATATGCGGGAAGAGACCTTAACCGACAAAGAGTAAGAGCAAGTGAGCTACCACTCGAAATTCCTATGATTACCCCTCATCGGTGAAGAGGTGGTCTACTTGCCAAGGTAGAGTATACTTCACCTTACGGGAGCTTGTCCCATTTTGAAGAAGTAACCCCCTTATGGGAACCTATCCTATATCGGGGTGGATTTCATGATAAAGTTCACTAAATGGATCTACTAGTATAGCAAGGATAATAATCATAAACCTATGTTAGCACGTAGTTTAAGGAAAGTAGTATGGACCTTGAAGATAGTCCATAACAACATCCAATCCATCAGTGCTAAGTCTAATCGCATGGACCACTTGAAATAATCATAACTTGTATAACTGTTAAGCAATATGGAAAAATGACATTAGTATCTCTTAAACATTCTTGACCTCTAATGGTGATCCTAACATGAAGCATGAGAATCGATAATAATCATACATTAACCCTTGCTTTAACATGAATTGCTCACAAAAGATAAATCTTGAAAATAGGGATTAACTTCATACTTGTGTAATCATAGATAATTTCATGAATTCATAACATACTTGATAGCCCATATTCATTATGAAGTCACTTGACTTGTAAAATATGTAAATAACTTGAGAATTTTGACTTTGACATTTCATCGAATACTTGGTGGACACATATGAGTACATGTTCAAATCATGCAAAATGCAAGATTTTAGATAACTAAGTAGTGAAATCAATGCATCTTAAAGTCATATAAATCATCTCATCAACATCTTTGTAAATCATATCAAAATGTCATAATAGTTCATAGATTTTATATCTTGAATCATTTATAGTCTCAATAGACAAAGATTTATTCACTGTATAAATGCAAAATAGATATTCATTATAATCAACAGTAGTTGATAAAATCCCAACATATTTTATGCTCATATTTCATAATAACAGATATCCCTAAGAAATACGACTTGAAATCATGCAATTTTCATGAAATAAGAAAGTTGAACTCTACAGGTAAAAGGATCCAATGGATGAATCCAACATACTTTAAACATGGGTTTTCTTGATGTAAAGTTGAAGGAGACTTGTAGCTTGAATGGAGTTATTGAGATCTGAAATTAATCTTGAGACATTTGAATTTTGATGGGAATCTTGCTAAAATAATGAAGAGGTTTTAGAAATGGTTTTTTAGTGATATGGAGTTGATAAATGGCTAAGTATATGTGTTTTCATATATAAGTGGGCATGAGTACATGACCGTAGTGACTTTAGGCCAAAATAAAAGTTAAGGAAGTGCTAAAACTGCTTTGCAATGGTTCGCTTTGCGGAGCCATCGTATTCCCTCTCTTTTTCTAAAAATTTTGCAAAAATCATTTTTCACTAAGGGTCTTCTAAAATTTGGGTTATACCCATTTTTCACTCAATTTTTCCCCTGATCAAGCATAAGAAGTTGAATTGTTGATATTACGCCTTGATTTTGAGATATATGAAAAATACGATTATGGGCATTTCCAAAGAAAATTTTTGGGGCGTTTGATGTAACCTACATTAGGGTTTTACTACATGTTTGTGGGTTGATTTGCATCAAGTTTACTCATCTTACTCTTAAATTTCATGAATTTGAACAACTATCATGAATCCACCATGTGTTTGATAAAATGACATAACAAGAATCTCAAGTTATTAATGATCTATTGAAGGATTTACAAGTCAAGTGATGTCATGATGATTAAGGGTTTGCAAGTATATACTGAATTCTTAAAAAGTATCTATGATTTTATACATATCAAGTTAATCCCTATTTCAAGATTTTTAGTTCTTGTGAGCCATTCATGTTAAAGCAAGGGTTCATGTATGATTATGATCTACTGTTATTTTCATGTTAGGCTCACTACTAGAGGTAAAGCATGTTTATAAGCCACTCAAGTAATGTTCTTACAAGATATTCTTGCTACCATTAAGCTATGATTATTTCAAGTATTTTGTGAAATTTGAATTAGCACCGATTGAGGCTTAAGATAGGGGCTTGACTCAAGGGGTCCTTATATAAAGTCATTAGTATCTAAACTATGTACCACCATAGGATTATGATTATTACCCTTGCTATATTATTAGATCCATCTAGTTCTTTTTATCGTGTTTGGTCTGCCTTAGCAAGTGGACCACACTTTGCCGGGGGGTGTCATGCCCCTGAATAGAGGGGGTGTCGGGCCTCAAAGTCCAAGTTGTTGCTACTTGGTCTATCTCGGTTGAGGTCACTTCAGACATATGTATGATATATATATATATTGTGTAGGATGAATTATTTACGAGCATGTTTTGTTATGATGATTAGTCATGCATGCTTTATAGAAATTATATATCTGTTATTTATGATTATGCATTTTGACTACATTGGCTTATGTGTTGTTGCATTGCACCCCACATACTTACTATATTTAAACGTACTAACGCATAATCCATGCCTATATGATATTGCCGTGTAAGGACTGGAGCTTTTTTTGTGTCACGACCCAAGCCTATGGCCTAGATATGACACAATGAATGAGAACTTGAAGGGACCCAAACAAGCCTCTTAGCATATCAATGACACATCATTAGTCGCTGAAGCAAAGTAAACAACAACAAGAGATAATATAAAAGGGAAGCGGGACTAAGGGAAGTCTTTAATACTAATAAAAACATAAAGAGTCAAGCTTACAACATAAATATATCATAATATTCCAAAAGCACCTCTAAACATATAATGGAGTGAGTGTCACGACCCAAACATAGGGTCTAGCCTTGACACGGAGAATAGGTCACTCGAAGGGAACCTAAACAAGCCTCTTGAGATATCTTTACACATCATTGGTTGCTGAAGCAATCAAATATCATAATAGAATTAGAAATAGGGCAAAGGCATTAAAGGAAAGCTTTCATAGCATAAACATCAAGACAGTAGAGTCAAGGCTCAATACATACATGTCCAACAACACCTATACTACATAGATAAGAGCGAGGGCCAAAACAAGCAACCATGCTCACCCTCATAGTCAATACATATCTAAATAAAATGTAGTTTTAGTACATAGCATAAGATCATAGATTTTGTCCCCGAATTGGAGCACTCACCAACTAGCTTGAGAGAATTCATACTAGCCACATGGAAGAGGATGACCAAGCGGGACTTCAATTCCTACATTGTGATATCATGTAGGCATAGAGTATGTGTTAGTACGTTTGAATGTACTAAGTATGTAGGATGTAATACAACAAGTGATAAGCACCATCAACAAAATGTGTAACGTAGGCAATGAATAATCATATAACAATATGCCATATATGAATTATGCTTGAAGTAAAATCATACTTATATAGAACATAACACATTTGTAAAGAGAGACCATTATTAGTGAATACCTAAGGCCTACCACCTCCTTGGAGAGAGGAATGAGGTATAAACCCCTCAATGTGTGAGGTACAACCCTCTAAACATGGTTATCAAGTTATAAACCCCTTGACATGGTTATCAAGGTATAAACCCCTCGACATGGTTAAAAGGTGCAAAACCCTCAATCTAGTTGCACGGGCCTACAACCTCCCGAGCGAGGCCATCGAGATGGTTACTTGGGCCTACAGGCCCCAAGTGATGCTTGGTCAATTCCTAACACTATAGAGATAATGTCATATATATACATTCCTTTCATTGGCATAAAGTTATTCAACTCATAAGGCATGCATTGGGCTTTCAATTCCTAAAGAAATCATAATGGGACATTTTATATCACACTTCCCGGGTATGTAGTCTAGTGCAAAACCATGCAATTAAAGAGTGGATTCATGCTGGAAAAATTAGTGTAAACAATCAATAAATACTTGGTAACACCCTAAAGCATTATAGATAAAGATCCTTTATGAAATCTCACAATAGATCTTAGATTAATAGCTCAAAACATGCTAAAACAATCACAATTTAATGAAACCCCAACCTAGTCTGTAGTAAAATTCATAATAAGCGAGGCCATGAATAAGTCAACTTTAAATCATGCAATTTAGGGAAAAATGAAGCTTAGGCACCATGAGCGGAAGGATCAAATGGTTGAAACCCACATACGGTAGCTTTGGAGAATTCGTGAGGATGATTGGAAATGGAGACTTAAAGCTTGAATGAAATCCTTAAGATCCGGAAGAGATTTGGTCACTTCAATTTTGAGATGAAATATGTCTAAGTGCTTGAGTGAGTACTGAGGAATGTCTTGAATAATATGAAGGTAAAATATATCTAAGAGAAGGTATTTTGATGCATAGGAACAATTAGGCCCAAGACCCAAAGGCCTTGGACTGACTCAACAAAACTGTGTATAAATAACAATAGTCCGCGCCCCAGCCGCTTCTAACTAGGGGCGGATCAACACTAGATAAGGATTTTTTTGAAAATTGAAATTGTGATTGGATTTCTCTAAAATCAGGGTTAGACCCATTGCCCACTGAATTTTTCCCCCATGATCACAAATATGCAGCTAGGTTTCTTATATCATGAACAAATTTTTAGATATATCGAAATTACAATTCATGGCATTTCCATGGCATATTTTCGGGCACTTTTTGGCGTCGTTTCAATATCTCCACCTTGGGAACATTCATTAATAAATGTTAAAGAAAGGTATATGAGATATGTAAATATGACAATTTCAGCCCACATACGGATGCAACAATGCACTTAAACATCATTTCAAAAATCTCAATGTAGGTGTAAAATCATCACGAACTTGTTAATTTAAACATGAATGCATGCAAATGTCATGGGATGAACTTAGACTTGGAATCACATAGGAGACTTAGATAAATACCTTAGGATTGAATAGAGTGGAGAAGATAAGGATATCAGATTTGCATGTGTACTTCGGCCTTCCATGTAGCACTTTTAACTTATTGATTCCTCCAAAGAACCTTAACAGAAGCAACATCATTATTCGTTGGCCTCTTAACTTGCCTATCAAATATCTCTACTGGAACCTCCTCATAAGACAAATTGTCTTCAACTACAACTATAATATCCAATGGAGCAATCGTATTAGGATCATCCACACACTTGCTCAACTTAGACACATGAAACACTGGATGAACCAAATTTATTTCACTAGGCAACTCCAACTCATAAGCCACCTTACCAATCCTACTCATTACCCCATAAGGACCCACCTATCTTGGACTCAACTTGGAATTCTTAACGAAATGAACCATGCCCTACATGGCTAACATCTTCAAATAGACACAATCACCAACTTTGAATTTAAGATCCCCTCTACTCACATCTTTATTGGACTTTTGGCAACTTTGGGCTATATTCAACCTTTATATATTCATACTAACCATCTCAAGATCCTCCATAATGAGATCTGGCCCCAATAAATCCACTTCTCTAACCTCAAACTACCCAACATGTGGTCTAAAATATCTACCATAGAGAGCCTCAAAAGGGGCTATACCAATGCTTGAATGATAGCGATTGTTATATGGAATCTCAATAAATGGAAGATGATCATCCGAACTATCAATAAGCTATAATACACAAACCATAAGCATGTCGTCAAGTGTTTGCATAGCTCCTTCGGCTTGGTCATCAGTTTGAGGGTGAAAGGTTGTACTATGTTTAACATTTGTACCAAGACCCCTCTGAAAGGACCTCCAAAAATGTGAAGTAAATTGAGTAGCACAATCCAATATGATAGAAAAAGGAAGACCATACAACCTCACCAAGTAATTATTGTACAACCTCGTATAATATTCAGCCCCATATGTGATCTTAATCGATAGAAAGTGAGATAATTTCTTCATTATATCAACCACAACCCAGAAGGAATCAAATCCCATTATAGTCTTGGGAAACCTAACCACAAAATCCATATTAATCTCCTCCCATTTCCAACAAGAAAACTCTATGTCCTATGCTAGGCCGCCCGACCTTTGGTGCTCAGCTTTGACTTGTTAGAAACTATGATAATCGGATACAAATTTGGCAATGTCCTTCTTCCTACCTTCCCACCAATACATCTCCCTCAAATCTCTATAGAATCAGGGTGAATAAAATAGGAAGAACCATGAGCCTCAAAAAGAATCTTTTCTCTCAAGCAATCAGCACAAGTCTCACAAAAGTTGCCTTGATATATACCGGTGCCATATCCCCCTTGGGAGAATAACTCCACCTTACCATCTTTTATCAATGCCTTCAATTCCAACAAAGCGAGGTCAAGATCTTCCTTAGCTTTCACCTCCTCAACTAATGAAGATTTAGAATGATGAATAACACCACCACCATCAATCAACCTCTTCGAATCTAAATCCCAATCTAGTCAACCTGTGGACCTCCCAATCTACCCCTTTGACACCATCATCAACATGAGATAGGCTGCCCATTGACACCCTATTCAAAGCATCTGCAACCATATTACCCTTACCGAGATGTCAACGCACACTCATAACATAGTCTTAAGATGTTCTAGCCACCTTCTTTGTCTCGAATTGAGATCTTTTTTAATAAAGACCTATTGGAGAGTCTTATGCTCGGTGAACACATCACACATGCACCCCATACAAATAGTAATGCTAAATTTTCAAGCAAATACCACGATGGCTAACTCAAGATCCTTGGTAAGATAATTCTTTTCATACACATTGAGTTGTCTAGAAGCATAGGCTATCACCTTACCATTTTCCATTAGAACATAACCCAAACCAACTCTAGAAGCATCATAATACATAACAAACCCCTCTAGCGCTTCTGGTAGTGACAGTATAGGAGAAGAAATAAGCTTATCCTTTAATGTCTAGAAAATCTTTTCATACTCATTAGACCATACAAACATGGCCATAGGAGAAGCAATAGAAGAGAACTTATTTACAAATCTTCGATAGTAACCCGCTGAGCCTAAGAAAGTCCTAATATCCAATGCGGTCAGTGGTCTAGGCCAATTTCTAATCATATCTGTCCTTTTAGGATCCCGCTTAATACCATCCTCCAATACCACATGATCTAGAAAGGCAACCTCCTTCAACCATACTTGGTATATAAATTCTTTTCCCTCAATCATTAAAGCACTACTATCAAATGACCCATATGTTCCTCCTAGCTATGTGAAAAGATGAAAATATCATTAATGAAGACCACAACAAATGAATCAAGGTAGGGTTTGAAAACCCTATTCATAAGATCCATAAAGATGTTTGGTGCATTGGTCAACCCAACGGACATCACAACAAACTCATAATGCCCATACCTAGTCCAGAAGGCAGTCTTGGGAATATCACACTTCCTCACCTTCACTTGTTGATATTCTTACGGAAGATTAACCTTAGAGAAATGACTAGCCCCTTGAAGTTAGTCAAACAAATCATCAATTCTTGGAAGCATATTTTTACTCTTTATGGTGACCCTATTAAGTTGCTGGTAGTCAATATACATTCTAAGGGACCCATCCTTCTTCTTCACAAACAACATTGAAGCACCTATGGTGATTTGCTAGGCCTAATGAAACCCCTCTTAAACAAATCCCTCAATTGCTCCTTCAACTCCTTTATCTCCACCAGGGCCATACGATAATAGGGAAAAAAATGGATTGAGTATCAGGAATGAGGTCTATACCAAAATCTATCTTTCTTTCGGGAGGAACACCAGGAAGGTCATCTGGTAAAACATTGAGAAACTCATTTACAATCAGAATTGACTCAATAGGAGGGAACTTGGACTCCACATCCCTAACACTCATAAGATGATAAAGACACCGCTTAGAGAACAACTTATGATCTTTAATGCATGAGATGAATCTACCCTTCACAACCATATTATAACTCTCCAACTTAAAAACGAGTTCATTTGAGAATTGAAATTTGACCATATGGGTTTTACAAGTAATAGAGGCTTAGTATAAATGCTAACAATCCATCCTATGAATGATATCTAAATCCACCATTTTCAACTCAACAAGATCACAAGGCAATATCTTATACAAAATGCAAATGGGATAATTTCTATACACTTTTCTAGCAATAATAGATGCACCAGTAGGAGTAGACACCTCATAAGACTCACACAATAATTAGGGATCAACACGAAACATTTTGGCAACAAAGGGGGTAATAAATGAAAGAGTGTCACCAAGATCAATCAATACATGCACATCAAAATCAAAAACTTTAACATACCGGTGATGAAATCGAAGACCTCCTTGACCCCTTGCCATCGTTAGAGTGTATAGAGCCGATTGTGCCTTGGAGAACCATCTTGTCATCCATCTCTCCCCAAGGAAATGACATTAGTACCTTATGGACAAACCTCCATACCCTTGTTGTGATTTAAGGGCAAGCTATCACATTATGCCCAACTTCCTCACAAACATAACAAGCATTGGTATCTCTCTAGCATGGGCCACTATGACCCCTACCACATTTTGGAAACCTACAATTAGGAACCACACCCGAACACCTTGGGCCCTTGGAATGTCGTTAGCATACCCTCTTTCTAAGTGTATGAGAAGGCCTTTGGTACTGATTGAACTAGGAACCCTTTCTACTTTGGGACATTCCCTCAACACTGTCCCTCTTGGCCTCTTTACTCCTCTTCCTCAATTTCTCCTCCTCTATTTTTTTGGCATAAGTCATCAAACAGGACAAATCCAAAAAAATAATCAACAAAGTGGATCAACAATCCTTACTTACCAAATCAGATACACCCATCATGAACTTATTCATTCTAGACCTTGGGTCAGCAACCAAGTGGGCAAAATATTTAGAGAGTTGATTGAACTTGAGGGCATACTACTACACACTCGTAGACCCTTGTCTCAAATTCATGAACTCCACCAATTTAGCTTTCCTAATCTAAAGAGGGAAGAATCAATTAACAAAAGTCATCTTGAACTCCTCCTATAGTACCACATTATTATTTACGTTTTGTTTCTTCCATTGAGAATACCATATTTGTGTCACCCCCTAGACTTGATAAATTGCTAACTCAGCCTTCTTTTCTGATATAGCACCCATAATAGCGAAAACCTTATAAACCTCAATAATGAACATTAGAGTCCTTATCCACCTTTGACGTATAGAATTCCTCATGAAGTCTCTCACCCTATCCCCTGGGTAGTAACATGATGGTCTTGTGCCCCTTGACTGAATTGATTGTATACAGCTTGTGCTAGCATAGTGAGAGCATCCCAGAGCTAACCATGAGTTGGTATTTCCTCGGGATTGTGGGTTATCCTTGTTCTTGTGTTAGGAATGATATAGCATGAGAAAGAACAAGTATTAGAGGGTAAAACCTTACCTTAACTCTATATCACAACTTCGAACATGAAGAAAGAAAACATTTCCTAAAATGCCTCATAGAATCTTGCTCATAGTTGTGGTGCATAAAATAATCATAAACAAGACTTTAATCGACGATGTATGTTGGATGCCTAAGACCATAAACAACCTAGTTCTCTGATACAAAGTTTGTCGTGACCTAAGCCTAGGGCCTACACTTGACATAGCGAATGTGGAACTCGAAGGGACCCCAAAGAAGCCTCTTAACATATCATTACATATCATTGGTATTGAAAGAAACTAAACAACATAATGAAATTAGAAATAGGGCAAAGTCACTAAAAGAAAGCTTTCATAACATGTACATCAAAACAAAAGAATCAAGGAGCAATACATAACATGTCCAACAAGAACTATACTACATAGATAAGAGCAGGGTCCAAGACAAGCAACCAGGCTCACCCTCATAGTTAATACAAAGATAGTCTTAGTATATAGCATGAGATTCTAGATATTGTGCCCGAAATGGATGACTCACAAATTAGCTTAAGATAATTTGTACTAGCCACATGGAGGGGGATGATCAAGCGAGACTCTGGTTCCTTCAAGTTGACATTGTAGAGGCATAGAGTATATGTTAGTATGTTCAAACGTACTAGGTATGTAGGATGCAATGCAACAAGTGATAAGCACCATTCACAAAATGCATAACATAGGTAATAAATAATAATATAAAAATATGGCATGTATGAATAATGCTTGAAGTAAAATCATGGTTATACGTAACATAATGCATATGTAAGGAGGGACTATTATTAGTGAATATCCAAGGCCTATGACCTCATTAGAGAGGCAAATGAGGTGCACACCCCTCTACGTGGTTGATAAGGTACAAGTCCCTTAACATGATAATCAAGGTACAAACCCCTCGACATGGTTATCAAGGTTTAAACCCCTTGATTTGGTTGCATAGCTCCTACCATGTCCTGCGCGAGGTGATAGAGGTACAAACCCCTCACTATGGTTACACAGGCCTGCAACCCCCCGACTGAGGCTTGGTCAATTCCTAGAAATATAGAGAAAATATCATATACATACATTCCTTTCATCATCATAAATTCATTCAAATCATAACACATTCATTAGGCCTTTAATTCCTCAATAAATCATAATTGGACATTTTAGCAAACACTTCATGGGTGTGTAATACTAGTGTAAAGCAATGCAATTCAAGAGTGCATTCATGCTACAAAACTCATTGTAAAACCATCGATAGATACTTGGTAACACCATCAATCAATATACATCAAAATGCTTCATCAAATCTCATAATAGATCTTAGATTCATAGCTCAAAATTTGCTAAAAAATCACAAATTCATGAAACCCCAACATAGTGTGCAGTGAAATACATAATAAGTGAGACCCATGAATAAATCAACTTTATATCATGCAATTTAGGTGAAAGGAACCAATAACCCACATACCTTAGCTTTGAAGAATTCTTAATGAAGATTGGAAATGGAGACTTGAAGCTTGATTGAAATCCTTAATATCCAGAAGTGATTTGGACACTTCAATTTTCATATGAAATATTATCTAACTATTTGGGTGAGTATTGAGGAATGTTTTGAATGATATGAAGGTAAAATATAGCTAGGTATAGGTATTTTGATGTACGAGAACACGTTACGCCAAAGACCCAAAGGCCTTCGACTGACTCAAAAGAACTAGGAAAAAATAACACTGGTCCGCGCCCGAGACGCATCGTGCTAGGGGCTTAGATCAATACTAGATAAGGATTTTCTTTTGAAAATTGAAATTGAGATTCATTTAATCTATAATTGGGTTTAGACCCATTACCCACTGAATTTTTCCCCTTTTCACGAACATGAAGTTGGATTTTTTGTATTATGCATGGATTTTGAGATATGTGAAAATTACAATTTCGAGAATTTTTGAGGCACATTTTCAGGTATTTTTTAGGGTCGTTTCAGTGGGGGCCTTGACACCCTCCGGGTTCACCTGCATAATATCATATGTTCTACATCAAGAAATCTTAGAAATAGCAAGAGAAACTAGATAGTATCCCCAAACATTAGAACTCACCAAGCTTTTCCTCAAATAATCTCACTTGCCACGTGGAGGATGATGAAGAGGAGCTCCAGTCTATACATGGTGATATCATATAGGTATAAAGTTTGCATTAGTATGTTTGAATATACTAAGTATGTAGGATGCAATGCAACAAGATATAAGCCAATATAGTCAAAATTCATACTAATAGGCAATAGATAAGCATAATCTCAGTATGACATGCATGATCAATGCTTGAAGTAAAACATGCTTGTAATTCATTCAAATTGCATAGAACATAATACATGCATGGGAAGAGACCTTAATGGACAAAGAATAAGGTCAAGTTAGTTGCAACTTAGAATCTCAATGATTACCACTTACCGGTAGATAGGTGGTCTACTTGCCAAGGTAAATCATACATCACCGTACGAGAGCCCATTCCATTTCGAAGAAGTACGCTTCCTTATGGGAGCTCATCAAATTTTAGAAAGGATTTCAAGAGAAACTTTGCCCTATGGGACCCCATCCTATTTTGTTAAGAATTTCTAGAGAAAGTGCACTAAATAGTTCCACTAGTATTGCAAGGGTATAACATAATCCTCTATTGGCACATAGTTCAAGGAAAGAGAGCAAAACCTTCATCCATCGGTGCTAAGTCTAATCCCATGGAATACCTATAATAATTATTCTTTAATAACTTGCAATAAACATTGAATCATGACATAAGGAGCTTTTAAACATACTTAACCTCTACTGGGAAGCCTAACTTGAAACATGTCTATTGATCATCACCAAACATTAATCTTGCATTAACATCAAAGACTCATAAAAGGTAAAATCTTTGAAAAATGGCTTAATCCAGCATTAAAACATTATACACTTTTTATGAATTCAATACATCTTTTGAAAGCCAAAATCATCATCAAGACACTTGACTGGTAAAACATGCAATAGATCATCAATAACTCAAGAATCATTGTAAAGACATTTTATCAAACACTTGGCAGGTATGTAATACTAGTTAAAAATCATCTAATGCAAAAGTGAAGTAAAATGAGAAAAATCAATGCAAATCAAGTCAATAACACATAGTAAAAAACTCATGTAAGATACCTTAAAATCCATCATCAAGTCTCATAATAGATTATAGATTAATAGCTCAAAACATGCATAAAAATTCAACATTTCATAAAAACCCTAACATAGTTTATAATCAAGATTAATAATTAGAGATACCCATAGATAATCCAACTTGAAAACATATAATTTTCATAAAAAGAAGGTTGGGCACCAGTGGTGAAAGTACCCAATGGTTGAAACCCACATATCTTAAACATGGTTTTTCCTTGATGTAGACGTGAAGGAGACTTGAAGCTTGAATGGAGTTCTAGAGATCTGAAATTAAGATTGGGACAATTGAATTTGGATGAAATATTTTGTGAACTGTTGAAGAGAGTTTTGAGAGGGTCTTGTATTATATAGAGTTGAAAAATGGCTAAGTATAAGTGTTTTTACACATAAGTGGGCATAAGGCTATGACCCCAAGGCCTTTGGGTCGAAACAAAATTTTAGGAAAAAATTAACATTTATCTGTGCCCCTGGTGCGTCGCGGCGATGACATGGATTGCCATTGGAAATCAAATTTTTAAAAATCTGTTTGCTGCTATGTGTTCTCTAAAATTAGGGTTATACCTATCTCCCACTAAATTTTTCCCCTGATTAAGAACATGAAGTAAGATTTTCGATATCAAGCATGGATTTTGAGATATATGAAAATTATGAGATATATGGAAATTATGATTATCGACTTTTCTAAAACACATTACTAGGATATTTTCTGGGTTTTTCATTTTAATAATCCTCCACTTGGCTTGTTTGTTTCATTGGAAACAAGCATTGGTGAGTCATCAAGTCCGATGACACTATCTATATTACTCTTGCTATTTTGAAAGTTCATTATGTTGAGCACTTCTTATTATGAGTGTGAGCCCGGAGAGCGTCTTCGCCCCTACTCCATTCCATGTTAGAGGTGTCATTGGATGTTATGATGTATTTATGCTATCAGCTTGACTCTTTTATGACTTTGTGATTATCAAATACTTCCCTTAGCCTTGCTTCCCTTTTATTATATCTCTTTTTGGTTCTTATTTGCTCAATGACCAAGGAAATGTGATTGATATGCTAAGAGGCTTGTTTTAAGTCCCTGCGGATTTCCTATTCTCCATGTCATATCTATGCCCTAGGTTTAGGTCATTACAAGCTTGCTATTAGAGCACTAAGTTGTTAATGGTCCTCAAAAATCCAAACACTGCATCAATTAGAGTCTTATTCATGGTTGTGAAGCGCAACACAACTATGAATGAGGGGCTATGAGGCAATTTAGGAAATGATTCACTTCTTCAAGGTCTATATCGTGCCTTAGGTGTAAATATAAGGATTTCCCCCTAAAGAATGCTCTTGGCTCTTTCTAGATCATGTTGATTCCATTGGGAATGCCAAGGAGAGGACACACTCCCAAGGAACAACTGGCCCCTCCCGCTCCTCAAGTTCCTCAAGATATAGGGTTAGCTCAAGAAGAGTTTTAGTATGCTATTACAATTTGGGCACATGCTATGAGGAACCAGAAGAACCAAGGGGCCTAAGCCTCTCATTCTCCCACTCCAACCTCAAGCGTGACGAATTTTACAACAATGAATCCACTAGAGTTCCATGGATCCAAGCCGGAAGAGGATCCCTTAGAGATTATCTATGATGTGTATAAAGTGCTATCCACTATGGGGTTCAGTTTGGAGGACAAAGCAGAGTTACTAGCCTACCAACTCTAAGGTGTAGCCCAAAATTTGGTTCAACTAATGGAAATTAGAGAGGAGAGATGATAATGCTATTCTTATGGAGTTGTTCAAAGTTGCATTCCTTAATTGGTTCTTTCCTATCTAGCTAAAAGAGGCTAAGATGATGGAGTTTATGAACCTTGATTAAGATTCCATGAGTGTAAGCGAGTATGCCCTCAAGTTCAACAAGTTTTCTAAGTATGCTCCACATTTGGTTGCCGACCCTAGAGCTAGAATGAACAAATTTGTGTTGGGAATGTCCGACTTGGATAATGAAGAGTGTCATACCGCCATGCTAGCAAGTGATATGGATTTATCTTGGCTAATGACATATGTAGAGCAACTTAAGGGGGAGATACTTAGAAAAATATGAAGTGGTGAGTCTAAGAAGGCTAGATTTAAAGGTAGTTTCCAAGGCTAAGGGTCTTCCAATGCTCGTAATTTGAGCTTTGCTAATGATAATCCAAGATTTGAAGGTGGTAATGGTGGGATGACTCTGTCTAAGTGCCAAAAGTGTAGGAGTAACTATGGTGGCCGATGTTTGAAGAACTCTAATGCTTGCTCTGCTTGTGGTGAAATTGGTAAGAAGGTTATTGATTTTCCTCCTGCTCAAAACAAAGGTAGAGATGGTCATCCTCAAGTCCAAGGTACTAATGCAGGTGAAAGGGCAACGACAGGCTAATAAGGGGGTGCTCTAAGGCAAAATAGGTTCAATGCTCTTAAAGGAAGGCTAGGGGTGGAAGAGGTGATCGATGTCATCACCAGTACGTTAAAGGTTTATTATTTTGTTATGTATGTATTGATAGATCCAGGTGCCAATCTTTGTTTAATTACTCTTTTTGTTACCAAAAAACTCCATGGGAGTCCCAAATTACTATGTGAACGTTATGAAGTGTCTACCCCAATTACTGAGTCCATGGTTGCAAAATTAGTCTATAGAAATTGTCCCATGTTCATATTGCATAAAGTCTTGCCGTGTGATCATGTTGAATTAGATATGGTGGATTTTGATATCATTCTTGGGATGGATTGGCTACATACATATTATGCTTCTATTGATAGTAGAACCGGTAGGGTTAAATTCCAACTCTCTAATGAACACATCCTTAAGTACAAAAGTCTTGATATGGTGGTCAACGGTAGATTCATTTCTTGTCTTCAAGCCTAATGGTTGATTTTTAAGGGATGCCTTTATAATATTATGAGGGTTAGGGATATTGAGTCTACAATTCTTCCTATTGAGTCAGTTCCAGTGGTTAATGAGTTTCTTGATATCTTTCAAAATGATCTTCCTAGTGTTCCTCACAAAAGGAAAATAGACTTTGGTGTAGACCTCCTTCCCAATACCGACCAATTTCTGCCCCACCCCCTTTATTGTATGGCCCCGGCAGAATTGAAAGAATTGAAGGATCAATTGAAGAATTTGTTGGAGAAGGGTTTCATAAGGCCTAGAAAGTCTCCTTAGGATGCACCTGTGTTGTTTTTAAAGAAAAAGAATGGTTCTCGTATAATGTGCATTAATTACTGACAATTTAATAGGGTTACCATATAGAACAAGTACCTTCTATTAAGTATTGATGACCTTTTCGATCAACTACAAGGGCTCATCACTTTTCTATGATTGATCTTCAATCCAAATACCACAAGTAAAGGTGAGCGAGTGTGATATTCCAAAGATGGCTTTTCGGACTCGATATGGGCACTTTTAGTTTGTGGTTATGTCCTTTAGGTTGACTAATGGAGTGGCTATATTTATAGAACTCATGAATAGGGTCTTTAAACCTTACCTTGACATGTTTGTTGTAGTCTTTATTGATGATATATTGGTTTATTCTCGGAGTGACAAGAGCATATAAATCACTTGAGGGTAGTGTTTCAAATCTTGAGGGATTAGAGGTTGTTTGCTAAATATGAAAAATGTGAATTTTGGTTGAAAGAGGTTGCTTTTCTAGGGCATATGATGTCGGGTGATTGCATAAAAATAGATCCTAAGAAGACGGAGGTTGTAAGAAATTGCCCTAAACACTTCATTCGACCAAATATTAGGAGGTTCTAGGGTTTAGAAAGGTACTACAAGAGGTTTGTGGGAGGATTTTCTTCCACTGCTTCTCCTAAGACAAAGTTAACCCAAAGAAGGCAAAATTTGTCTTGACCAATGAATGTGAATAGAGTTTTCAGACCTTGAAAGATAAGCTTGTCTCTGCTCCAATCTTGGCTCTACTGGAAGGGTTGGAAGGGTTTGTGGTTTATTATGATACCTCAAGTATTTGTTTGGGGTGTGTTTTGATGCAAAATGGCAAGGTGATAGCATATGCCTCTATACATCTTAAGGTGCATGAGCGAAATTACCCACCCATGATTTGAATTAGCAATAGTGGTGCTTGCTTTGAATATTTGGCGTCACTACTTGTATGGGTGTAATGACCCAAGCCTAGGGACTAGGTGTGACATGGCGATTAAGGAACTCGAACGAGCCCCAAACAAGCCAATTAACTTATCATTACACATCATCGATCACAGAAGCATATAAAAGACATAAAGAGTAAGACTAGGGGAAAAGGGGCCAAGAGGAAAGCTTGCATAACATCAAAATCAAGAGAAAAAGAGTCAAAGCTCATATCATAGATACATAGAATGCCCAACAAACACCTCGAATATAAAGATAATAGGCCAAAACAAAGCAATCGGGCTCACCCTCCTAGTCAAAGTAGAGAATAAGAAGAGTGTCTCAATATATAATTAGAACAACATAGACTAAGTTCCCAAAAGTGGAGGACTCACGAACTAGAATGAGTAGTACCCATTAGCCACATGGATGAGGAGGAGGATCAACGTAGACACTGGTTCCTACATGGTGGTATCATGTAGGCTAGAGTATGCGTTATTATAGTTAAATGTAATAAGTATGTAGGATGAAATGCAATAAGATATGGGCAATATCATCAAAATGCATAACAATAGGTAATGAACACAATATAACAATATGGTATGTATGATCAATGCATTAGTAAAACAAGCTCAAGTGACTCATGCTCATATAGGATATCATATATGTAAAGAAGACTAAGCTAGATTTCAAAACTACATACCTCTTGGTTAGTTGATGATGATCTCGCCCCATAACCATGGTGGTGTGGTACAAACCCCTCACATGGTTGATGATAATTTATCATATGACCATGGTGTCTGAGTACAAACCCCTCTCATGGTTGATGAGTACAAACTCCCACCTCAGTTATCAAGGTACCCCCCCTCCTGATAAGGTTATCCGGGCGCTTAGTCGCCTGGATTGGGCATGGTCTAATATAACACTTTGTATAGATTATGTCATATACATAACCTCCCTTCATCATCATAACATCAATCATATTATATCTCATGATTAGGACCTTCAATTCCTCAAGAAACCACATTCGGAGATTTTATCAAACACTTAGAGAGTGTGTAATGCTAGTATAAAACCATGAAATACAGTGATGAAATCATGCAAGAAAATCTACTGTAAAACCATTAATCAACACCTTGCAACACCCTTAAGAAACATACGTCAAAAACCCTTATCAAATCTTATAAAAGATTCAAGATTTATGGCGCAAAACAATCACAACTTTATATAGGTTTAACTAAGTTCATAAACATGTTCATACTAGTAAACCCAATTGTAAATTCAACTTTAAATCATGCAAATTGAGTAAAATAGAGATTACGGAACCATGGGTTAAAGGACCTAATAGCTAAAACCTATATACCTTAGCTTTGAGGAAGCTCTTGATGAAGATTGAAAATAGAGGCTTGAAGCTTGAAGAAGAAACTTTAAGGAAAACCTTAGTTTCGGATGAGGGTTTGAGACTTGAATTTGAGAGTGAAAAATATGGCTAAGTACAAGTAGAAACAATTTTGTAAACACTTAGGCCCAAGACCTAAAATATTTCGACCAAGATAACAATCACCGGCAACAAAATACACTGAGGTAATATTAATGCATGTCTACAACAGCTACACGTTGCGGCACTGTCGTGGATCGATTCTAGGTAAGAAAAATTGCTAAAAATGATATTGCTAATCATTTGCTTGTAAATCATGGTTAGACCCTTTTCCCCCGTAATTTTGACCACCTAAATAAGAATATGAAGTAAGATTTTCAATATCGCGTAAGGATTTGGAGTTATATGGAACTTAAATTTCCTAGCATTCCGAGGCATATTTTCGGACACTTTTTTGGGTCGTTTCAATATCACCCCCTTGGGAACATTCATTCTCATACTTAAAAGAAACTTACAAGACAAAAGTGATCATAAACAAGTCAGCCCCAATAAAAATCCAAGAATTACGTTTAAAATACCATTTTCAAAATCTCATAATAAGTGTAAAATCATCACAATTTGCTAACTTGAACATGAATGCATATAACTGACATAGGGGCTCAAATATAAGACATGAAATAACCTAGGGGACTTAGAATTAGTACCTTAGGCTTGAGTGGAGTGCAAAAGATAGGAATACCACTTTTGCATGTCCCGCTTCAGCCTCCCATGAAGCACTTATGACTTGTTGGTTCCTCCAAAGGACCTTAACAGATGCCACCTCCTTGTTCTTCAATCTCTTAGCTTTCCTATCAAAAATTTGAACCAGAGTATCCTTATAAGTCATGTTATCCTCAACAACCCCCACAACATCAAGAGGCACAATAGCATAAGGGTCACCAACACATTTTCTCAACATAGATACATGGAACACCGAATAAACCAAATTCATTTCACTAGGAAACATCAACTCACAAGCTACCTTGAAAACCCTCTTTATCACCTCAGAAGGACCAATATATCTTGCTCTCAACTTCCCCTTTTTACGAAAATGGACCATACATTTTATTGGAGAAACTTTCAAATAGAACCAATCACCCACTTTGAATTCAAGGTCTCTTCTTCTCACATCGGCATGGGATATTTTATGACTTTGGGCTATTTTTAACCTTTTCCTTATCATCCTAATCTTCTCAACATCCTTCATAAAAAGATTCAATCCCAATAAGGCCATCTGTCCAACCTCGAACCAACCGACCAGTGATCTACAACATCTCTTATAAAGAGCCTCAAAAGGAGCCTTACGAATCCTACAGTATGTATTATTCTCATAATGCACATAAGGGAGGATCCATATGAGGTGAAAATCTCATATACGGTTGGTGGAAATTTCTTTTACAAATTTCTCTAAGAAATCTTAGCTATTGTTCTAGGCTAACTCAATCAATGGAAGATGGTCATCCCAACTACCCTTAAGCTCAAAGACACAAGCCCTAAGTATATCCTCAAGTGGTGGAATAGTTCTTTCAACTTGGCCATCAATTTGAGTGTGAAAGGTCGTACTAGGGTGAATTTTTTTACCAAGATCACTTTGGAAAGACCTCCAATAGTGTGAAGTGAATTGTTTACCACGATCAGATATGATGGACAAAGGAACCCCATATAACCTAACTAACTCGAGGATGCACAACCTGGCATACTCTTGAGTCCCATGTGTAGTCTTAACAGGTAGAAGGTGAGCCGATTTTGTCATCCTATCAACCACAACCCTAACAGAATCAAAACCTTTTCTAGACTTGGGCAACCCAACCACAAAATCCATATTAATAACCTCCCACTTCCAAGTAGGAATCTCTGTCTTAGGATAGGCCACCTGGCCTTTGATGTTCGGCTTTAACGTGTTGACTACTATGGTAACCGCAAAAACAAATTTGACTATGTCCCTATTCATGCCTCCCCACCAATACACATCTCTCAAGTCTCTATACATTTTGGTGGAACCGAGGTGGATAGAATTAGAAGAATTATGGGCCTCATCAAGGATTTTCTCCGTGAAACCATGAACACAAGGCACACACAACCTACCTGGGTTCCTAAAGACACCATCTCCCCCTTTATAAAAAACCTCTACTTTACCCTCTTTCACCAAGGTCATTAATTCAAGCAAAGAGAAGTCAAGATCTTGTTTTACAATCATCTCATCAAACAATTAATATTTAGACCAATCAACAAACAACCTCTTCCAAACTAACCCCCAAATTGGTGCACCTCCATAGCCATCTCCCTATTACCAACATCAATATGAGCTATCTAACCATAGACACCCAACTCAAAGCATCCACCACAACATTTGCCTTAGCTAGATAGTAATACACACTCACATCATAGTCCTTAAAAAGTTCTAGCCATCTTCTTTGCCTCAAGTTGAGATCTTTTTGAGTGAAAATATATTAGAGGGTCTTCTGATAAATGAACACATCCACCGCATATAAGTAGTGATGATAAATCTTTAATGAAAACACCAGGTGGCTAATTGAAGATCATAGGTAGGTAGTTGCTTTCATGGACTTTGAGTTTTCTTAAAGCATAAGCTATGAACTTACCATTTTGCATTAATACACAACCCAAACAAATCCGGGAAGCATCACAATACACTAAAAATCCCTCAAGTCCATCTGGTAGTGACAGTATAGGAGCGGACACAAGCTTTTCCTTCAATGTTTGGATGTTCTTCTCAAACTCATCGATCCACACAAACTTAACCTTCTATTGCATGTATTGTTCATTTCCCTTCATGGCTAATGTTGTTTGGTGCTGGCAAATACTAAACCTCGCCTACTATCAGGATCCCGACCAAGGTAGTGAAGTATAGGAAAAGAAAAGTAGATAACAGAATTCGATTGATGTTGTCCCATCTAATTGACCAAACCTAATCAAGGGGAGGTTGAGCGGAACAATAGATAACTATTAGTTGGAACACCATGGTAGCCGACCAAGAGTCATGGTGAAATACGACCTTCACCTTCACAAGAGGGCTGGAAGAACATAAGTTACTATCTTGCATGTGATTCACAGATCACAGTTATGTTATCTAGGGTGATTGAGTCAACGAACCATGGGGAACACAATTTCCAAGTTATCCCCAAATTTGAGTGTTTTCCCAAATTATAAATTAGTGTTTATTTTTGTTGTTTTCGAATCAAAACCCCCCTCCCATATAGAGATTGTAGTTACAGATACTAGGAATGATTAATAGTGAAATCATATAGTCTGGCCCTATATTCTCTGTGGATTCGACCCTAATCTTGGTTAGGTTAATTAATGATAGCGATCGCTTTCTAATTGAAGCGTGACCATCAGTCGCTCTTGCTATTCCCTTTCTTTTCCTTTTCTTTTCCTATATCTAGTATATTTTTCTTACGGTTTTTGAGACGAGGGTTCCCAGGAAACATCCTCTCTATCTCTATGAAGTAGTGGTAAGGTTTACGTACATTCTATCCTCTCCAGACCCTACTTATGGGACTCCACTGGGTATGTTGTTGTTGTTATTGTTGTGTTATATGATAAAGTTTGTGAAATGAATTCTTCTATTCTTTTATAGTTTGACAACAAAAGCGAATATGACAAAAGGCTTTTTCAAGGTTTTCAACCGTAAAACTTGTGCAAAATGGATGGTTAGTATTCTTCCTCATTATATTTTATATTTTGAATATTTTTCTCGTTTTGGAGATGTGGGGAGTGATGTCGGAAAGGAATGTCCAAAATAAAATTAAAATGTGCTAAAGATAAAAGTAAATGAACATAGATTTTTTGATTTTTAAAAGTATTTTAAATATACTTTTTTTCTCATTCTTTTTATATACAAATTTACCAATATTTCATATACGATTTTTCCTGGTTATTTTTCTTGAATTTTTTAATTAATATTGTCTGAAACTATGGTTCTGAATAACGTGAGAGAAAGTTAAAAGAGTAGAGATGTTATTGTTTGATGCAAGTATATTTTATAACAACACTTTGTATATGTTGAATCTCCAAATATTATATTTGTATTATATAGATTTATCGTAATAAGTTGACATCATAATTTGCATGTATTATGTTCAAATGACAATCTTTTGAGAGTTCATGGAAGTAACAAGTAGATTTTTAAGATATCTCAAATAGTTACATTCTTGAATTCTAATCACAAAACTTCTAAACTTTGAGTTTATTTGAAAAGAAATTTCTTCTAATGTTGGTTATTTATATGATATGGTCAATATGATTTCCAGAAACTAATATTGTTTTATATTTTTCTTTGAAAAATAATGTTCTTTTATTCTTCACAGAAAATTCCCACAAGTTATGCAAAATATATGAAGGGAAATATTCCTAGGAAAGTTTTTCTGAGGGATCAATTTGGTAATGTGTGGCCTATAGGTATGGTCAAACAAGAAAGAGATTTTCGTTTTCAATATGGATTGGAGAAATTTATTCAGGAGAACAATCTACAGTTTGGAGACTTTTTAATCTTTGATAATAATGGAAAAGGAACATTTGACTTTAAATTACTTGGAATAAATGAAAGTGTAAAAAAAGGAACTGTAGGCACAAAAAAAGAGGATGAAATGAATGGTAAACATCAAAAGAGTATAGGGAGAAAAAGGAAAACTTTGGCTCGTAATAGTAGCAGTAGTTCTTCTGATGATGATAGTACCAAGGATTACACTGTAAAATAAGATGATGCCAAAGAAGGAGTTGAAAGGGAAGAAGAAGATAATGATAATATGGAAGGTGTAATGGATAGGGATGGGGAAGATGAAGAAATCAAGAAGGAGGATGAAGAAGAGAATGCAAGGTCTGGTAAATATAAGATAAAGGTGCAATATGCAAACACAATTATGAAATATATACCTACTCCTTTTATTTAGTTTACTTGCAATTCAATTTTTTTCTTATTAGTATATGCTATGAAGATGATGTCATTGCATATTTGGACAAAATATTCTATTCTTATAAAATTCATGGAACATTAGAAACTATATGTTAGTTTTCAAAAGATTCAATTATTTGGTTCTCTGATAAAAAGATCCTAAGGACACTTTTTTGTTAGTTTTTTTAAAGCAAAAATAAATTTAAATATTATTTTATAATAGTTTTGATATATGCCAAATTATTTTCATTATTAAAGTCCATGTTCAATTAATTATCACTATGCAAAATGATAGAGATGGAGTATTTGTGAGTTTCCATGAGATTTATGTATGTGAACTTGGCCAAGTAACTTTCCTGATTTTGCTAGATTCAAAAAAGCCACTACTTGCAAAGTGAGAGATCTTCATGATTATTATGGTGCAGATATATTCAAAAGTGGACGTGTCATTCAGCTAAAAAATCCTTACTTTGTATCAAAATTATGACAAAAATAGAGAAATAAACTAATAAATTTATGTCACGCTCAAATTCCCGTTAGGGAAGATTGGCACCTACTAACGATGAGGTTCAGGAGAACTAACCTATATTTATGTACTTTCTATATATATTACAAGGGATTTCTACATTTGACATGGCTTTAAGAAGATAAACAGTGACAACAAACAAAAAGGAAATGCATATGATTAGGCCGTCAGGGCCACGATATTTAAAGTATGAGACATGGCGACACATTGATTTACATAGTCTACAAAGCCTCTAGATAATGAAAGTATCAGATAAGGGTCAGGACAGGCCTCGCCTAGACTAAATGTACAATACAAATATATATGCTCTAGACACAAACAAATCCCCGAAGCAACCTTCATATTGGTGTCATCAACTTGATGTCCTATACTCCTACTGGGAGATCTACTAGCACATGTACCTTAGCCATAAAATGCAGGTCCCCCATAAGGGATGTCAGTACGAGAAAATGTATTGAATATATGACACAAGAAATACTGTATATGAAGTAACAACTCAAATAAAACTATGCACTAGTGTAGGATAAGAGACCACCTTTGGTTATACTTTGAGATAATGTACTTTATGTTCTTTGTATTACTTTACCTTTACTGTATAATCTGTGCACAATATATAATACAAATGACTAGCTGATTAGTGGTAAATTGTAGTGGGATCATCTTTGGCTAGGTTCTTTCTTAACCCCTCGGGCTACCACCTGTGATGGGATCATCCTTGACTAGGTAATTCTTCCACACATCAGGCTACCACCCATCAATAAATAATATACTTTATGTTTCAATTACCTTTGAGATGATTCTTCTGCTGGTCATAATATTAGAGATGTAGGACTATAGATATAACATATGACACATAGATAATCATAAAATATAATATGATAATGAAAAGAGTACATTACATAAATAATCAGATGCGTACGAGATGAAATAACTTGTGAAGTTTATTTGGCAAAAAGAACCTGTGTAATTTGGTACCCATGTATGTATGTAGATTTGAAGGTGATTATGTGTGCGAGCATATGAACATGTGAAAGAGTGAAGACATGGTTAATAGTTGTGTCAGAGTTGGTAAGTGCCTTTTTGTGCCAAAGAAGGATCTATGTTTCATGCTAAACAATACGAAATCAAGTAGCTTTGCATACCTCATTGTATGACCTCGTTACTACCTCGAGATAACCTTCCCTTCCTCCAAAGATTTATCTTTGACTTCAAGATTCATCCTTCCTTCAAGAACCCTAGAGGGTTGTATTAGGTCCTTTGTAAAGTGAAGTGAAGAGACGATAAGAATTTTTTGGAAAGATGAAAAAGTGTTGCAAGTAAAATGACTTAATTGGCTAATTTTGAGCCATTTTTAATGATTCTTTTGGCTAGCATTCTCTTGTCCTTTTGGCCACATGTTAGTACACATTAAGAAGTTGCTGATATATTAGCTTGGCCCTCACACTTGGGCCTAAATGGGTCTCAAAGTTGATGGGCTTGGCTGCCCATTTTCCAAATTCCTCTTAGTTAGTTTTAGGCCCAAATAGTCAAGTGGGTTGTGATGTACTTGGACCCTTCTAATATCCTTCCTGGGCTGAGAATGTAGAACATCTATGATGCTAAATTATGGGCTAAGTTTACAGACTTAACACGGACTTTATTTATAATCGAACTTGGACAAATTCGACGTCGAGCCTCATGTCAATTTAGCTCGCCAATTTCAGCTAAGCAAGTAGGTGACTCACCTGCTAGTTTCCTAGGTCATATAACAGTCTCAATTCTCTTAATTTATTTAGGGTTTTGATCTCCTTAATTTGATACCAAACATGTATACACTCAACCCTCTTAAGCGTGAGATGCACATATTGCCCATTAACATGTGATTCAAGCACTTTTAAAAATGGATGCTAATTTGACCAAATCATATCATGTTTTATTTGCATTGTACTAGTATTGTAAAGTGTTGGGTGTTACATCCTCCCCATTTAGGAACATTCGTCCTTGAATGTTATCACAATGGGATAGCTTAACCAAGTTTAAACATTTAAATACACAAACTCTTGACAACACATTAAGTATTCAATCACACAAAACTATTAGTGCCCTCATTCTGCATGTTGGACTTCCTCTTTAGCTTCAAATAAGTGAGGGTATTTTGATTTTGTAGTGTCCTCAGCTTCTCATGTTATTTTGTCTGCTTGCTGGTTTCTCTAAAGTACTTTTACTGAAGCTATTACTTTATTCCTTACCTTCTTAACTTAATGATCTAGAATAGCAATAGGTACATCTTCATATGTGAGATCTTCTATAACCTGCATGTCTTCAATAGGAGTGATATGGTATGGGTCACCTATGCATTTTCAAAGCATTGAGACATGAAAAACTGGATGAACCATTGAAAGCTCTTAGGATAGCTCTAGTTCATATGCAACCTACTCGAACTTCTTAATAATTTTATATGGACCTATGTAACGTGGGCTCCGTTTTCCTTTTTTACCAAATCTCATAACCCCTTTCATTGGAAACACCTTTAAAAGTACCCAATCCCCCATTAAGAATTCTAGTCCTCTCCTTTTAGCATTCGCATATGATTTGTGATCACTTTAGGCTCTTTCTATCTGTTATGGTATTATCTTAACCTTTTCAATGGCTTATTATACTAGATTTTGCCTAAGTAAGGTGGTTTTACCCACTTCAAACCATCTAATAACAAACCTATATTTCCTTCCAAATAAAGCTTCATAAGGTTCCATCTTGATACTCATGTAGTAGCAATTATCATAGGCAAACTCAATAATTGTCAAAAAGTCCACCCAACTATCTTTAAAGTCCAATGCATAAGCTCGCAACATATCTTCAAGTGTCTGAATGGTGCATTCTGCTTGATCATCTGTTTGAGGGTGGAATGTTGTACTCAAATTCACTTGTGTCCCTAAACTCCTTTGGAAAGACTTCTAAAATATTGTAGTGAATTGAGCCCCCCGATCAGAGTGATGGAGATTGGGACTCCATGTAGCCTATCTATCTCTTCAAGGTATAGCTTAGCATACTCTTCAACTATATAATCACTTCTGACTGGCAAGAAGTGTGCTGACTTTCTGAGTCTGTCAACTATTACCTATATGGAGTCAAACTTCTGAAATGAGCGAGGCAAACCTGTAAAAAAATCCATATTGATCATATCCCACTTCCATGTTGGTAGTTCTATATACAGCATATAACCTCCTGGGTTTTGTTGTTCTACTTTCACTTATTGGCAGTTTGGACTTTGAGCCACAAATTCTGTAAGGTCTTTTTTTCATACCTCCCCTCCAAAACATTCCCTTCAGGTCATGATACATCTTAGTTGATACTGGATGGATGGAATATCGGGAATGATGGGCTCCTTCCATTATACTCTTTCTTAATCCATTAATATCATGCACATACAATCTATTTTGGCAATAAAGTACTCCATTTTGTTTAAAGTCAAAGGTCTTTATTATACCCTAACTTACCTTTTCCTTAAGCTATCATAGAACAGGATCCTCGAACTATTTTTATTTTATCTCAATTACCAATGAAGACTTTGCATTATTACGCACAATAACCTCTTCCTTTGGAGTTTCAAGAAAGTGAACTTCTAAATTGGTGAGATGACGTAGATTCTTGGCCATTCCTTAATTTACATTACTTGATCACTAGTATTCATGATTGCCTTATGACTCAGAGCATCGACTACCATATTTTGCTTCCCCGGATGGTATAGTATATCAATGTCATAATCCTTTATTAGATTTACCCATATCCATTGTCTTAAGTTTAGGTCTTTCTACTTAAAGATGTATTTCAAGCTTTTATTATTATTGTATATGTCTATGTGAACCCCATACAAATAGTGGTGCCATATTCTCAGAGTAAACACAACCGCTACTAGCTCAAGATCATGTGTTGAATAGTTTTTCTAATGTGGTAGTAGTTGTATGGATGCATAAGCAATTACCATACTATTTTGTGTCAGTACACACTCTAAGCCAGCTACTGAAGCATCGCAATACATTGCTACCTCTCAGTGCCTTCTTGAAGTACTAGCACAACTGCAGAAGTTAGCTTATTTTTCAGCTCCTAGAAGATCCTTTCACATGCATCATTCCATTAGAACTTGGTTGCCTTATGTGTCAGCTTTGCTAGAGGTGTAGAAATAGAAGAAAAACCTTTAGCAAGCCTCTTGTAATAACCTGCCAAGCGTAGGAAACTCCAAACTTTCGTGGGTATTACTGGTCTTGGCAAATCTTTCACAGCCTCTATGTTTTGTGAATCAACCCTTATTCCCTTATCAGACACAATATGACCCAAGAATGGCATAGATTTTAGCCAAAATTCACATTTAGAAAACTTGGCATACAACTGTCGATCATGAAGAATCTGTAACACCTGTCGCAAGTAATTTGCGTGGTCCTCTTCTGATCTTGAATATAGTAAAATAACATCTATAAACACTATCACAAATACATCCAAGAATAGGTTGAATACCCTATTCATCAGATCCATAAAAACCACTAGTGTATTTGTTAGCCCAAATGACATAACAAGAAATTTATAGTGAGCATAGCGTGTTCTGAAAGCAGTCTTAGGTATATCTTCCTCCTTAACCCTTACTTGGTGATACCCTAATCTCAAATCAATTTTTGATAAGCATTTGGCTGAATATAGCTGATCAAATAAATCATCAATCTTGCGGAGGGAGTATTTATTCATAATTGTTACCCTATTCAATTGTTGATAGTCAATCCTGGGGAGGGAGTATTTATCCTTTTTGCATACAAATAACACTGGTGCACCCCAAGGGGACACACTAGGTCTTATAAAACCCTTCTCCAATAAATCTTTTAACTGCACTTTTAATTCACGCAGTTCTGCCGGGGCCATTTTATATGGAGGGATAGAATAGGTCTAGCGCCTGGAAGTAAGTCAATACCAAAATCAATTTCTTGTTCTAGAGGTAAGCATGGAAGTTCTTCAGGGAACACATCAACAAATTCTTTCACCATTGGAACTGATTGAAGAGTTGGCGATTCAGCCTCCATATCCCTTACTCTAACTAAATGACATGTACACCCCTTAGATATCATTTTTCTAGTCTTAAAACAAGATATAAACTAACCCTTTGGCTCCCAAATATTGCCTTCCCATTGAAAAATTGCCTCATTTGGAAAGTGGAAGAACTCTCTCTTAGTTCGGTACTCCACGGTGGCATAGCAAGAAGCTAACCAATCCATACCCATTATAACATCAAATTTCACCATTGTTAGCTCAATAAGGTCAGCCAATGTGTCACGGTCACAAATGGTTACTACACAGTCATAATAAACCCTACTAGCCATAATAGACTCACTAGCTGGTGTAGACACTTCAAATGGTTTGTTCAATAATTTAGGTGTTCTCTTAAGCTTCCCAGCAACTAGTGGAGTAATGTGTGATAGTGTAGAACCAGGGTCAATTAATGCATATACATTATATAAAAACATGGAAAATATACTTATGACCTCATCAGGTGAAGCTTCTAAATTTTGCCGACTCCCTAGTGCATAAGTACGATTCTAGACTCTGCTAGAGCTTGCTGCCCCTCTAACACCTCTACCATGACCCATAGGTGCTTGTTTGAACCATAGTTATTAGAGGAATTGATGATGATAATACAACTAACCTAGTAGATTGTGCTATACTCTCCTCGGTAAATCTCTCATCATATGCCCTAGCGCACCACACCAATATCAAACATATGTCCCAGCATGACATATACGTGGATGACTCCTTCCCGTCTGTTTACAAGGCTGCCTAGGAGACATTGGTTGGCTTGTCAAATATCTTATTGTCTGTATACCTTGTCCCTCACCTTGTTGACCAAAGTGATTACTTCTAGACCCTTGGAGTTATAGTGGAGCATTGGCTGCTGAGTACGAGGATAATGGCCTATGTGGTCTATTAGAAAACCAAGGTCTAATCTCACTTTGGGGTGGTGTGAATTGCCCAGTAGACTTGGCCCTTTTGCACTACGCCCTTTCTAACTCTTATGTCCTTCTCCTTTGCCTCTAATCTTTTAATTTCTGTGCAAATACCTATATTCTCACTATATCCATGTCTTCGTTCAAGGAAGCAATGTTACAATTTTTGACTAGATACGTATCCAACCTATCCACATAAGATGAACTCTATCTTCCATAGTAGCAACTATATTAGGAGCGTACCTAGACAAGGAACTAAATGGAAGGCTATACTCCCTCACGCTCATATTTCCTTGGTAGAGATTCAGGAATTGATCTACATAGGCCTCTCGGATCTCTAATGGCAAATAATGGTCAAGAAAAATCTCTTTGAACTCTATCCAGGTAGTTAGAGGTGTATCTATACCCTTAGATTGCTTCCAAGCTTCATACGACAATATATCCACGCCATTCAACCTATATATTATTAACTCGACAGCTTCTATACCATTCATACGCATAACATCCAAAGTACATTGAATCTGATCAATAACATCTTGAAGATCTTTATTAGGATCTGACCTAGTGAAGGATGGAGGGTCTAAATTAAGGAAATCATGTATCTTTGTGCTAACTGCACTATTCATACCACCTGTACCTATAACCGAACCTTCATGTCTTTGAAATTGGCCAGAACTATACGGGTCAATAGTTGAACTACATTTCTCAGATCCTGCATAGTAGCATCAATAGCTAGTTTTGGGGGAATTTCACAACTTCTGGATTTACTAGGATCTAGAGGAGTTGGAGATGTCTGTGACAGAGACTCTTTTTGAACCTCATTTCATTGTCTTACCTTAATAGGCACACCACCCACCACTTCTACTCCCTTCCATTTACCTTCGTTTTGCCTTGTTTTTGGCATACTTACTGTACAAAAACAATTTAAGAATTAGACATAATGCACCTATTACACTTAGCTCTATGGCACGATCTAAAGAATGAAAAGCAAGTAACAACTCCTAAATGTCATATAGCCTCCGACTTATCAATATGGTGCATAGCACATCGATAAGCAAGACTCTACAAAGATACAGCTTTGTAGACTCCCTAGGATGACCCGTATTAATACCACTTCTGTCACACCCAAAGTCCCTTTAGGGTGGACTAGCACCCGTTGCCGATGAGGCTTAGGAGAACCAACCTGTATTTATTCGCTTTCTATGAATATTATAAGGGATTTCTACATTTGACATGCCTTTAAGAAGATAAACAGTGATAACAAGCCAAAAGGAAATGCATATGAGTAGGCCGTCGGGGCCATGGTGCTTAAAGTACGAGACATGACCACACTTTGATTTACATAGTCTACAAAGCCTCTAGATAAGGAAAAGTATCTGATAAGGTTCGGGACACGCCCTGCCTCGACTAATTGTACAATACAAACATATAAGATCTAGATACAAATAATGCCCCAAAGTAACTTGGAGCTTGGCATCAGCAACTGGATGTACAGTACTCCTTCTGGGGAGATCTACTAGGACCTGTACCTACAACATTAAATGCTAGTCCCCCATAAGGGACATTAGTACGAGATAATGTACTGAATATATAATGCAGGAAACACTGTATATGAAGTAACAACTCAAATGAAACTATGCACTGGTGTAGGATAAGAGACTACCTTTGGTTATACTTTGGGATCATATACTTTATATTCTTTATATTACTTTACCCTTACTTTATAATCTATACAAAATATGTAATACAAATGACCACCTGATCAGTGGTAAAAATGAATCGGGATCATCCCTAGCTAGGGTCTTCCAAAACCTCTTGGGCTACCACTGTGGTAGGATCTTCCCTGGCTAGGTGATTCTTCCACTCCTCGGGCTACCACCCATAATTAAACAATATACTCTATCTTTCAATTACCTTTGAGATTATTCTTTTAGTGGTGACAATATTAGATATATAGGACTGAAGATGTAACATGTGACATGTAGATAATCATACAAGAGAATATGATAATGGAAAGAGTATGTCACGTAAATAATGAAATGGGTATGAGGTGAAATAACTTGTGAACTTTATTTGGAAAAACTAACCCATGTAATTTGGTATCTATGTATCCACGTAGATTTGAAGGTGACTATGTATGGGAGCATACGAACATGTAAAATAGTGAAGACATATTTAATAGTTGTGTTAGAGTTGGTAAGTGCCTTTATGTACCAAGGAAGTATCTATTATTTCATGCCCAACAATACGGAATCAAGTAGCCTTATATACCTCATTGAATGACTTCATTACTACCTCAAGATAACCTTCCCTTCCTCCAAATATTTATCTTTGTCATTAAGATTCAACCTTTCTTCAAGAACCCTAGAGGGTTGTATTAGTTGCTTTGTAAAGTGTAGTAAAGATAAGACAAGAGTTTTTCTGGAAAGCTGAAAAAGTGTTGCAAGTAAAATGACTTACGGGGCTACTTTTGAGCCATTTTCAAAGGATATTTGGGCCAACCTTCTCTTGCCCTTTTGACAACAGGTTAGTACACATTATGAATTTGGTGATGTAGTAGCATGGCCCTCACACTTGGGCCTAAATGGGTCTCAAAGTTGATGGGCCATGGCTGCCTATTTTCCAAATTTCTCTTAGTTTTGGGCCCAAATAGTAAAATGGTTTGTGATGTACTTGGGCCCTTTTAATATCCTTCTTGGGCTGAGAATGTAGTCCATTTATGATGCTTAAACATAGGCTAAGGTTACATCCTTAACACATACTTTATTCAATATCGAAATTGGACAAATTCGACGTCGATTCTCATCTCTGTTTAGCTAGCAAATTTAAGCTAAGCGAGTAGGTGACTCACCTACTAGCTTCGTAAGTACTACAAGAACCTCAATTCTCTCACTTTGGTTAGGGTCGTGATCTCCTCAACTTGACACGAAACATGTATACACTCGACCCTCTTAAGCTTTAGATGCACATATCGCCCATTAACACAAGATTCAAGAACTTTTAAAAATGGGTGCTAATTTAACCAAACCATATCATGTTTCATTTGCATTGTACTAGTATTGCAAGGTGTTGGGTGTTACATCCTCCCCCTTTAAGAACATTCCTCATCGAATGTTAGCACAATTGGATAGATTAACAAAGTTTAAATCTTTAAATGCACAAACTCTTGAAAAAAATTAAGTATTCAATAACATGTGCCTATTAGTGCCCCAATTCTGCATGTTGGACTTCCTCTTTATCTTCAAATAAGTGAGGGCATTTTGATTTCATCGCATCCTCGACCTCCTATGTTATTTCTTCTGCTTATTGGTTTCTCCAAAGTACTTTTACTGAAGCTATTTCTTTATTCCTTAGCTTCTTAACTTGATGATCTAGAATTGCACTACGTACCTCTTCATATGTTAGATCTTCAACTACCTTTAAAGTCTAATGCACTAGCTCACAACATATCATCAATTGTTTGAATGGTGCATTTTTCTTGATCTTCTATTTGAGGGTGGAATGTTGTACTCAAATTCACTTGTGTCCCTAAACTCCTTTGGAAAGACTTCCAAAATTTTGTAGTGAATTGAGCACCTCGATTAGAGATGATGGAGATTGGGACTCCATGTAGCCTATCTATCTCTTTGAAGTACAACTTGGCATACTCTTCAGCTATATAATTACTTTTGACTAGTAAGAAGTGTGCTGACTTTGTGAGTCTGTAAACTATTAACCATACGAAGTCAAACTTCTGAAATTAGGGAGGCAAACCTGTAACAAAATCCATATTGATCATATCCCACATCGATGATGGAAGTTTTGTACACTGCGTATAATCTCTTGACTTTTGGTGTTCTACTTTCACTTATTGGTAGTTTGGACATTGAGCCACAAATTCTGTAAGGTCTTTTTTTCATACCTCCCTACCAAAACATTCCCTTCAGGTCATGGTACATCTTAGTTGATCCTAGATGGATGGAATATCGGGAATGATGGGCTCCTTCTATTATCCTCTTTCTTAATCCATTAATATCAGGCACACACAATCTATTTTAGAAGTAAACTGCTCCATGTTGTTGAAAGTCAAAGCTCTTTATTGTACCATGACTTGACTTTTCTTTAAGCTATCGCAGAACTGAATCCTCAAGCTGTTTTTGTTTCTCCTCCATTACCAATGAAGACTCCACAGTATTATGCACAATAACACTTTCCTTTGCAGTTTCAAGAAGCTGAACTCCCAAACTTGCTAGCTGACATAGATCTTTATCCACTTCTTGATTTGCCATAGCTTAATCACCAGTATTTATGATTGCCTTACGACTTAGAGCATTGGCTACCACATTTGCCTTCCCCAGATGGTATAGTATATAAACGTCATAATCCTTTATTACCTCTAGTCATCTCCATTGTCTTACGTTTAGGTCTTTCTTCTTAAAGATCTATTGCAAGCTTTTATGATTAGTGTATATGTCTATATGAACCCCGTACTAATAGTGTTGCCATATTTTTCAGAGCAAACACAACAGCTGCTAGCTCAAGATCATATGCTGGATAGTTTTTCTAATGTGGTAGTAGTTGTCTGGATGTCTAAGCAATTACCCTACTATTCTGTGTCAGCACACCCTAAGGCAACTTCTGAAGCATCCTCATACACTACATACCCCTCAGTGCCTTCTGGAAGTACTAGCACAGGTGCATAAGTTATCTTATTTTCCAGCTCTTGCAAGCTCCTTTTACACGCATCATTCCATTGGAACTTGATTGCCTTATGTGTCAACTTTGCCAGAGGTGCAGAAATAGAAGAAAAACCTTCAACAAACCTCTTGTAATAACTTGCCAAGCTTAGGAAGCTCCAAACTTCTGTTGGTCTTTTTATTCTTGTCCAATCTTTCACAACGTCTATGTTTTGTAAGTCAACCCTTATTCCCTCATCAGACATAATATGACCCAAGAATGCCACTGATTTTAGCCAAAATTCACATTTAGAAAACTTGGCATACAACTGTCAATCACGAAGAATCTATAACCATCTGTCACAAGTGATTTGCGTGGTTGTCTTCTGATCTTGAACATACTAAAATGTCATCTATAAACACTATCACAAGCACATCCAAGAAAAGCTTGAATACCCTATTCATCAGACCCATAAAAATCACTGGTGCATTCGTTAGCCTAAATGACATAACAAGAAATTCAAAGTGATCATAGCGTGTTCTGAAAGCAGTCTTGGGGTGTTACAATTTAAGCCAATAACTATGTATTCTAGTGAATAATCTTAAAGTTTAATCTTATAGCATTCTCTTTTAAAAAAAATTTTATTCTTAATTGTAGTTCATCCCAAGAGATGTTCTGAGAGATTACAAACTTAAACTCCCTCCAAGCATTACCATTCATGACTCTGAAGGTAGAAAATGTGAGACAATAGTCACAATATGGAAGTATGGTAGAATTTGGAAAGTCGGGAAATGGTGCAACCTATGTAGGTGGAATCTTGTGGAGAAAAATACAGTAAAGACATTTATCTACAGGTTGAAGTTCTCGATGAAGGACGGAGTTCACATACCAACAATATTCACATAACATTTTAATTGTTATGGTCTTTAGTGTTATTGTATGTTGATAAATTTTTCAGACTATAAGTGTTGTTGTTTGTGGACAAAAAATTAAGGTTGTCTTAATTAGAATTATTTATCTGATAAAAGAAGGAACACTATTTTAATTTAATTTTATTCATAAATTATATAGATGTAAATATCTATGTCGAATGGTAGTAATTTGACTTTGCTTTATCTCATTGAGATTTAGCTATTAATTTTATTACTAGTTTCATGATATGCGCATTGTACATGTATGTGAAACCATGCGGTATACAACTTTGTAAAATAATAGCAACATAATAAAATGCTTCTTTGAGTTAATAGTTAGAATAAAATTATAAGTACAAGTTATTTTGTGAATAGTAATGTTGAATTGCCTTATGGTTAGAGGACAAATTTATTTTAATAAAGAATGACAAACATCTTCAGATACTCATAATTTTAACTTTTCAAAATTCCTTGTCTATTCAGTTGTTACTTGGATGTGTTTTACAAATACATACTATTTTTATAGTCCTTAAAGTGGGCCTTTATTCAATAAGGTGCACACTTTTTTTTCCGGGTATTCATGGAACGACCCCCAAAAATACCCAAAAATGTGCCTTGGAAGTTCCCATAATCGTAATTTTCATATATCTCAAATCCATGCGTGATATAAAAACTCTGACTTCATATTCATGATCAATGGGCAAAATTGAGTGAGAAATTGGTCTAACCCCGATTATAGAGTAACTGTATCAATATTTGAATTTTCAAAGTTTACAAATTCTAGAGACGATCTGTGCTTCAAGTGCAATGCAGCCAGGGCGCGGATCAGTGTTAATTTTGCTAGTTTTCGTTTGTTTAGTCCAAGGCCTTTGGGTCTTGGGCCTAAGTCTTTCTATTTGAAAGACACCTGTACTAAGTCATTTTTCAATCTCATATCATTAAAGACATTTCCAAAAACCTTCTCTAACACTTAGACAAATATTTCACTCAAAATCAAGGGTCCCAAACTCATTCCGGATCTTAAAGAATTCACTGAAGCTTCATGTTCTCAATCAAATCTTCATTAAGGAATTTTCCAAAGTTGAGGTATCTGGATTTCAACCATTGAGTTCTTTCACCCGTGGTGCCCAACCTTCCTTTTAACATAAATTATATGTTTCTAAGTTGATTTAATTATGAGTTTTACTTTGTATGATTTTGACTATGAACTCTGTTGGAGTTTCATAAAATTATGAATATTTAAGTATATTTTGAGGTATGAATCTATGATTCATTATGTGATTTGATGAGAGGTTTTGTTATATATTGCATGATGGTATTACCAAGTGTTGGTGAGTGGATTTACGTCAAGTTTTCTTTCATGATTTCACTCTTTAATGGCATGGTTTTATACTAGCATTACACACTTACCAAGATTTTGATAAAATGTCCAGTTTGGATTCTTGAGCTATTGATGATCCATTGCATAACCTATGATTTCAAATACCTTATGATGATAAAAGGAATTTTATATGTGTTGATTTCATGCAAAGTTTCTATAGTGTTGCAAGTTGATCACACCTTTTTGAGGGGGTGGTATACCTCAATCATCATAGATGGTAGGGTATGATAACCATCAACCAATTTGAGGAGTTGATACCTCAATCACCATGGATAGTAGTGTCACAACCCAACCCTAGGGCCTAGATGTGACACGGTGCATGGGGAACCCGAAGGGACCCTAAGCAAGTGTCTTAATGTATCATTACATATCCTTGGTCGCAGAAGCAATAGAAACACAATAAGAGTTAGTAAATAGGGATAAATGGGGTTGTGTGACATATTTCGTATCATATAACATCATACAATCAAATAGAATCAAGGCTCATAACATCCTTACATACTTGTCCAACAACACCTCTAAACATAGAACGTACCAGTTGGAAAGACAATCAACCAGGCTCACCCTCAAAGTCAACCATATCATAAATAGGAAAGAGCAACTTTATACATAGCATAAGATCAAAGATTGTCCCCGAAATTGAAGACTCGCCAACTTACTTTAAATGATATCTACTAGCCACATGGAGGACGAGGATGATCAAGTAAGGCTCTGGTTCCTACACGATAACATCATGCAGGCATAGAGTATGTGTTAGTACATTTGAATGTACTAAGTATGTAGGATAAAATGCAACAAGATATAGAAAACATAATCAAAACGCATATTTAGGGAATAAAGGAGCATATAGCATTATGGCATGCATGAATGATGCTTATAGTAAAACATGCTTACATAGGATATTTACATGTGTAGGAAGAGACTAATATTAGTAACCAAGGCCTACAACCTCCTTGGCGAGGCGATTGAGGTTCAAACTTCTCAAAATAGTTGCATAAGAACACTACCTCCCGAGCAAGGCAATTAAGGTACAAACCCCCCAACGTGCTTGCATGGGTCTACTACTCGTCGTGCGAGGCGATTGAGGTACAAACCCCCCTACGTGGTTGCACGAGAATATTACCTACAGAGCGAGTCACTTGAGGTACAAATCCTCCAATATGGTTGCACGGGCCTACTACCCCCCGAGTGAGGTAATTGAGGTAAAACCCCTAAACTTGGTTGCACAGGTCTACTACCCCCCGAGCGAGGCAATTGAGGTACAAACCCTCAAAAATGAGTGCACAGGCCTACTACCTCCTGAGTGACATAATTGAGGTGCAAACCCGCCAACATGGTTACACGGGCCTACTACCTCCGGAGCGATCTAATTGAGATACAAAACCCCAACTTGATATCCCCCAAGCGAGATAAATGAGGTTCAAACCACCCAACGTGGTTTCACAAACCTACTACCCCATGAAAGAGTAAATTTAGGTACAAACCCCTCAACATGGTTGCAGGGGCCTACTACCTCCCGAGCAAGGCAAATAAGGTACAAAAACCCTAACATAGTTTCAAAGGCCTACTATATACCTCCCAAGCGAGGCAATTGAGGTACAAACCCCTCAACATGGTTACATGAGCCTACTACCTCCTGATCGAGGCAATTGATTAACTTCCAACTCTATAAATACTCTTCATGAAATCAACACCTATACACCATCCTTTCATCATCAGAAAGTCATACAAGTCATAGTTCATGCAATAGATAATTAATGGCTGAAAAACCCTAAGCCAGACATTTTAGAAAACACTTTGCGGGTGTGTAGTGCTTGTATAAAACCATGGAATTTAAGAGTATTATCATGTAGCAATTCCAATACAAAACCATCATTAGAAACTTGGTAGAACCCTCAAGTAATATACATCAAAACCCTTCATTAAATCATATAATGTATTTTAGATTCATAGCCCAAAACATAGTAAAAAATTCACAATTTTATAAACCCCGACATAGTGTGTAGCAAATTTCATAATAAATAAGACCTATGAGTAAATCAATTTTAAATATTACAATTTTTAAGAAAAGGAAGCTTGGACATCACGGGTGAAAGAAATCCCAGAAAGAATCCTACATACCTTAGATCTTGGAGAATCCTTGAAGAAGACTAGAGATGGAGACTTGAATCTTGAATGAGAACCTCAGAATCCAGATGAGTTTTGAGACTTGAAATTTGGAGATAAAATATTATCTAAGTATTTGAGAGGGTATTTGGGAATATCTTGGATGATATGAGGGTGAAATGAGGCTAAATAATGGTATTTTTATGTGTGGGAAGGCTTAGGCCCAGGACCCGAAGTCCTTGGATTAGAAATAACTGGGCACAAAATAAAGCACAAGCGCGCATTGGCCACGTCGCGCCAGGGGCACGCTTGCTCTCTGGAATTCAGCCACTTTAAAAATTGAAATTGTGAATCATTCTATTTAAACGGGGTTAGATCCATTTTCTACTTAATTTGAGCCCAGAACAAGAATATGAAGTTGTATTTTTGAAAGAACACACAAATTTTGAGATATAAGGAAATTACAATTCCGGGCACTTTGAATGCACATTTTTGAGCACTTTTGGGGGTCGTTTCAATATTTCCCCTTTGGGAACATTCATCCTTGAAAGTCAAATAAATGTACAAAAGAAGAGTTAATTATGAATAAATTAGCCCCAACAAAAATGGAAAAGTATATTTAAAACACTATTTTTACAATCTCAACATAAATGTCAAAAATCGTCATGAACTTGTCAATATAAGCATGAATGCATGCAAATGCCATTGGGGCTGAAACCTAAGACTTGAAATCATGAAAAGGGCTTGAAATATTATCATAAGCTTAACTAGAATGAAAGAGGTATAGATATCAATTTTCTATGTCCACTTCGGCTCCCCAAGAGAAACTATCATCTTGACGACTCTTCCAAAGGGCCTTGACGAACACTACACTCTTATCAATCAACCTTTACTTATCTCCATCCAAATTCTCCATAAGAGTCTTAAAACACTCAAATCACCCACACACATCCTTAATACTAGAAACAAGAAGAACCAGATGAACCATATCCATGTACCAAGGCACTTCCCATTCATAAGCAACCTCACTAATCTTCCTCGACCCTCTATGAAGACTCACAACCATGAACTCAACTCCCTCTTTACCGGGGAAAACAACAATTTTTATGAGTGAAACCTTCAAATAGCCCCAACCAACAACTTTAAATTTAAGATCCTTTCTCCTCTCATCGACTTAGGACTTTTGACAACTCTGGGTTGTCTTCAACCTTTCCCTAATCATCCTAACCTTCTTAAGAGCCTCCAAAACCAGATCTGGTCCAAACATAGGCACCTCTGAATCTTCAAACCACCCAACCGATGATCTAAACCTTCTACCATAAAGAACCTCAAAAAGAGTTATACCGATGCTAGAATGATAGCCATTGTTATATGCAAATTCAGTCAATAGAAGATGATCATCCCAACTACTCTTAAGCTCCAACAAACAGGTTCTAAGCATAATCTCAAGGTTTTGAATATACCTTTCAGCTTGGCCATCCATTTGAGGGTGGAAGGCCATGCTAAGTTTGACCTTTGTACTAAGACCCCTTTGTAAAGACTTCAAAAATGTGAAGTAAACTGCGCTCCATGATCCGATATGATTTCTAATGAAACCCCATGCAATCTCATGAAGTCATGAATGTATAATCTAGCATAATCTCCAGCACCATATGTAGTTGTAATCGGTAAAAAGTGAGCTGATTTTGTCATCTTATCAACCACAACCCAAATGGAATAGAACCCTTCCTTCTCTTGGGAAACCAATCACAAATTTCATATTAACCTCTTCCCACTTAAAGTAGGAACCTCTATGTCAAGGGTTAGACCACTCAGTTCGATGTTCGACTTTGACTTATTGGCAACTATGGCAACCAAACATAAATTTTGCAATGTCTTTGTTCATGCCTCCTCACAAATACATATCCCTCAAGTCTCTATATATTTGGTAGAAATGGGGTGGGCCTCATCAAGGATCCCTTCTCTCAAGACATCAACATAAGGCAAAAATAACCTACCTTGGTACCTATGGGAACCATCTCCCCCTTGGGACAAAACCTCCACCTTTCCCTCTTTCACAAAGGCCTTTAATCTAACAAGGAGGAATCAAGATCTTTCTTTTCTTTTTACCACATCAACCATTGAAAACTTAGAACAATCAAGGATTTAAAGGCTTCAACACACATACTTAGAGGATTTGAAGTCTTTATCCCACATACTTAGAGGATTTGAAGGCTTCGAATTTCACATTATGAGAGATATGAAGACTTCAAGTTGCAGACCCAGAGAATTCTCAGATGCTAAGTTACATACTTGGAGTATTAGGAGACTCCAAGTATATTGTTAACGAAGCTAATATTTCATAGGGGTTTTCCTCCGTTGAGTCACCACCATTGGGTATACATCCAATGTTTGATGAAAAGTACTTAGAGCTTCAACTTTCATGTAGGAGATCAAGTGGGGACATGTGGTTTTTTGACAGTCATGCAACTAAACTTAGAACATAATTCTAAGTGCTTGCATACCTAAATAATGGGGATCAAGTCACGATGTAGTTCTAGGAGAGTGAGTATTTTGTTTGAGGTTGTGTCGTACTGTCATGACCTAAGCCAAAGGACTAGATGTGACATGGAGAATGAGAATCTGAAGGGTCCCAAAATAAGCCTCTTAGCATATCATTTTATATCCTTGGTCGCTGAAGCAATTAAATAACAATAAGAGAGTATAAATAGGGATAAAGGGACTAACTGAAGTTTTAGATAACCATAAACAAACAAGAGTCAAGAACATAGGGTGATTACATCACTTATCCAATAACACCTCTAAACATAGACTTTAGTGCGGGATAAGACACTTTCTACGATCACCGTTGTAGTATCAAGGGTTCAACATATAGAAATAACATAAGCAAGAGTAGCATAGCTAGTGTCCCCAAAATTGAGGACTCACCAAAGCTTATCTTCAAGATGTCACAACTAGCCACAAGGAGGATAATCATATGGGGCTCCAATTCCTACATGGAAACATCATGTAGGCATAGAGTATGTGTTAGTACATTCACATGCACTAAGTAAGCAGGATACAATGCAACAAGAGATAAATAACATAGTCAAAATGCATATACATAGGCAAGATATAGTATATAAGTAACATGGCTTGTATGATCAATGCTAGGAGTAAAACATGCTTAGATAGAACATAATACAGGTGGTCAAGGTTTATTCTTGTCAACGTGGTAGTACGGGCCTAGCACCCCTCAACAAGGTTGTCAAGGTATATACCCCTCAACATTGTAGTACAGGCCTAACACTCCTTGAAAATATGGTCAAGGTACATAGCATTAAATATACTAGTATGGGCCTAGCATCCCTCGACAAGGTGATTGAGGCATAGCACCTCCTCAACAAGGTGTAGCCAACTTGCAACACTATATATACTATTCAAAAAATCAACACATATATACAACTCTTTCATTATCATAAAGTCTCTTAACTTATAATCCATGCAATAGACCTTCAATAACTCAAGAACCCTTAACCGAACATTCTGTAAAACAATTGGCGGGTGCATAATGCTATTCAAATCATGCAATTCTAGAGTAAAAATCATGTGAGAAAACTTTATATAAATGTAACACCCCACATATTACATGAACTCGTCCTATGCACGTGAAGCATGATATGGCTTGGTCAAATTAGTGCCTATTTTTAAAACTGCTTGAATTTCAAATTAGAGGGTGACATGTATGTCTAACACTGAAGAGGGTCAAATGTAAATAAGTTTTAAATCAAATTGAGGAGATCATGACCTTAAACAAAGTAATAGGATTGAGGTTCTTATAGGACTTAGGAAGCTAGCAGGTGATTCACCTACTTGCCTTAGCTTAAACTTGCTAGCTAGATGGAGATGAGGCCCAACGTTGAATCCGTCCAAGTCCAATTATGCATAAAGTCCGTGTTAAGGGTGTATCTTTAGCCCATATTTTAGAATCATAAATGGACTATATTTTAGAATCAAGAAGAAAAGAAAAAGGGCCCAAGCCCATTACAATTCATTTGATAATTTAGGCCTAACTAACTAAAGAGAAAGGGGAAAAATTGGAAGCAAAGGCCGATCAATTTGCAATCTATTAAGGTCCAAAGGAAAGGGACAAAATGTTACATTATTAACTTGATAAAATAATATTAAATATCTAAGAGAAAGTTGGCCGAAATTGTCTCTTTAAAAGGGCTTACAAGCAACACCTTTAAGACAGTTCAACTTGGAAAAAAATCAGATTTTCTAAAGGCTTTCTCTCTACACTTCTTAACCTTGTAAAGCATCTACAAGGAGGCTTTTAGGGTTCTTGGCGAATATCTACATCTTGAGGTAATGTTATGTAAGTTTAATTATGTGTTTAGTATAGTTTTATTACGAAAACAAGAAACTATGTTGGTTAGGTATATGCTAAAACTTTTGGACAACATGTCTCTCAAGGGTTGTTCTATACATTTCTTGTTTATTTGGGAGATTTTATATTCTTTGTTGGCTTGATTATGAAACAAGGTTGCTTTTCTTAATTTTTTTCAGTTCTGGAATGACGTCTAAAGGTTGCTTGACTATTTAGTTGTACGTAAACAATCAAGGTTAAACTTTTTATCTTAAGTGTGTTGTTTGTAGAAATTGTGGGTTGATTGACTGAGGACTATGGTCTTGCCTCCTACACCTATTTGTAGGAATTTTTTTGAACTATTTTTCGACTGTTTTTATGTGTATATTTTGTTTTGACTATTTGTTGAAAGTTGGAACAGTTCTGGAACTGGCGACGTCGAAATATAGTGAAGTAATGTAATGTTATACCGCCTATTCGTATGTTGTGTAAAATTGTTATGTGTTGTGCTTTGTGGGCAGATATAATACTATTAGGGAACTAAAATAGGCTTCACATGATATATATATGAGAATGTGTATCAGAAAGTACGATTAGGGTCAGAAAGCTTGAAAGAATACGCTCGGGTTTATAATTATACGCTTGCAGCCCGTGTGTTGTTTTTTGGATGAGATTGGGCTGACAAGATGTATCTATTGGCTACTAATGCTAGTCTTATCACCAACTATATTGTACATACATATTTAGAGGAAGGGCAGGTTATCTGAAGGAAGAGCGAGATCATACAGATAGGTATGTAAGGCTACTTGATTTCGTATTATTTGGCATAAGACATAGATCCCCCCTCGGCACATAAATGCACTTACTAACTCCAACACAATTATTCATCATTTCTCCACTCTTTCACATGTTTATATGTTCCCATACATATTGACCTTCAAATGTGCATACATACTTGGATACCAAGTTAAATGAGTTCTTATTGCTAAATAAGTCCACGAGTTATTTCATCTCATACACATTTCATTAGTTATGTAATGTACTCTTTTCATTGTTATATTGCCTTGTATGATCATTTATATGTCACATGCTACATCTACAGTCCTGTAGCTCCAATATCTCAAAAGTAATTGAAATATAAAGTATATTGCTTATTGATGGGTGGTAACCCGAGGGGTGGAAGAATCACTTAGCCAGGGTCGATCCTATCATGGGGGTAGCCCAAGGGGTGAAAGGAAAAACCTAGCCAAGGTCGATCCTGATATAGATTTATCACTGATCAGTTGGTCATTTGTATTACTTGTTGTGCATAGATTATACAGTAAAGTAAAGTAATTAAATAATATAAAGGACATGATCCCATGGTATAACTACAGGTGGTCTCTTATCCTTACACCAATGCATAGTTTTATTTGAGTTGTTACTTCATGCACAATATTTTCTAACTTACATATTCAGTATACTATCCCATACTGATGTCCCTTATGAGGGACCTGCATTTCATGCTATAGGTATAGGTGCTAGTAGATATCCACAGTAGGAGTACAGAATATCCAGCTTATGTTACCAAGCTTCGGGTTGCTTTGGAGCTTTGTGTTTCTAAATATTATATTTTTAGATTGTGTAGTTAGTCAAGACGAGGCCTGCACCTGTCCTTATCTAGAAGCTTTGTAGACTATGTAAATTAAAGTGTGGGCTATGTCTCATACTTTAGACACCGTGGCCCCAACTGCCTAGCCATAGCATTTCCCTTTGGCTTGTTATTACTGTTTACTTTCTTAAAGGCATGTTGAATGTAGAAATACCTTATAATATGTATAGAAAGTGCATAGGTAAAGGTTGGTTCAAAGGCCTTATTCGCAACGGGTGCCAGTCCACCGTAATATGACTTTAGGCATGATCAAAGTGCATCAGAGCTGGTCATCCTAGGGAATCTACAAAGTCGTGTCTATGTAGAGTCTTGTTTATCGATGTGTCATGCACTACATTTACAAGCAGGAGGCTACATGGGATTTAGGAGTTGTTACTTTCTTTTTATTCTATAGATTGTGCCACAGCTATGTGTAATAGGTAGATTGTGTTTAAGCCCTAAATTATTTTGTACAACAAGTATGCCAGAAACCAGAAATAACAAAGGTAAAAGGAAGGGAGTAGAAGTAGTGGTTGATATACCCAGTTAGGTGAGACAACAAAATGATTCTAAAGATGACTCTCTATCGCAGACATCTCTAACTCCTCCAGCTCTTGGTAAACCCAGAAGTAGTGAAATTCCCCTAGAATGACCTATCGTTGATATCATGCAGGATCTAAGAAATGCAGTCCAACTATTGACTCATATGGTTATTGGACAAGGTCAAAGATAGGAAGGTCTAGTTATATGTGCAGGTGGTGCAAATTGGGCAATTGGCACGAGGATACATGATTTCCTTAATTTGGACCCTCCATCCTTCACTGGGTGAGATCCTAATGAAAATCCCCAAGACTTTATTGATGAAATTCAGTGCACTTTAGATGTTATGAATGTGAGTGGTACAAAAGCTATCGAGTTAGCAATACATAAGTTGAAGGGTGTGGCCATATTGTAGTATGAAGCTTGGAAGCAATCTAAGGGAATAGATGCACCCCCAACTACTTGGAAGGAGTTCAAAGAGGTATTTCTTGACTATTACTTGCCATTTAAGATCCGAGAGTCCCATGCAGATCAATTCTTGAATCTCCACCAAGGAAATATAGCATGAGGGAGTATAGCCTTCAATTTAATTCCCTTGCCACATATGCTCCTAATATAGTTGCTACCATGGCAGATATAGTTCATCGATATATGGATAGATTTGATATGTATCTAGTCAAAGACTGTACCATTGCTTCCTTGAACATAGACATGTATTTAGCAAAAATGTAAGTTTTTTCATAGAAAATGGAGGATAAGAGGCAAAGGAGAAGGACACAAGAGTTAGAGAGGGTGTAGTCTAAGAGGGACAAGTCTACAGGGCAGTTTACACCACCATAAGGTAATCTTAGGCCTTAGTTTTCTATTAGACTGCCTAGGCCATCATCCTCCTACTCTGCAGCCAGTGTTCTACTATAACTTCAGAGCTCTAGGAGAAATCAATTTGGTCCAAGAAGTAAAGGGCAAGGCGCTTGGACAGCGGGATATTCAGAGGCAAGCAAATGATGCCTATGCAACCTTGTAAATAGTGTGGAAGAAGTCATTCAGGTATATGTCATGTTGGGGCAGACGTTTGTTATTAGTATGGTGTGCCAGGGCATATGATGAGAGATAGCCTGAGGAGACATATGGGTGATATACGCAACCTGCTGGATTAGCTATGGCATCATCATCATCAATTTCTCCATTTGATAGGGTCAACAAGCACCTATGGGTTGTGGTAAAGGTATTAGAGGGGCAACTAGCTCTAGCAGAGTCCAGAATCGTACTTATGCTCTAGGGAGTCATCAAAATATTGAAGCTTCACCTAATGTAGTCATAGGTATATTGTCCATCTTTTCACATTATGTATATGCATTCATTGGCCCTGATTCTACACTATCATACATTACCCCACTAGTTGCTGGGAAGCTTAAGAGAACACCAAAATTACTGAACAAACCATTTGAAGTATCTACACCAACCAATGAATCTATTATGGTTAGAAGGATTTATTATGATTATCTAGTAACTATTTGTGATGCTGACATATTGGCTGACCTTATTGAGCTAGAAATAGTGGAATTCGATGTTATAATGTGTATGGATTGGTTAGCTTCTTTCTATGACATTGTGTATTGCCAAACTAAGAAAGTGCACTTCCACTTTACAAATGAGGCAGTTCTTGAAAGGGAAAGCAATATTGGGGTGCCAAAGAGTAAATTTATTTCTTATTTTAAGGCCAGAAAGATGATATCTAAGGGGTATATATGTCATTTAGTTAGAGTGAGGGATATTAGGTAGAATCACCAACTCTTAAATCAGTTCCAGTAGTGAATGAATTGGTTGATGTGTTTCCTGATTAACTTCCAGGCTTACCTCCAGAACGAGAAGTAGATTTTGTAATTGGTTGATGTGTTTCCTGAATAACTTCCAGGCTTACCTCCAGAACGAGAAGTAGATTTTGTTATTGACTAACTTACAGGTACTCAATCTATTTCCATCCCTCCATATAAAATGGCCCCAGCTGTATTGCATAAATTAAAAGAGCAGTTAAAAGACTTATTGAAGAAGGGTTTTATAAGACCTAGTGTCTCCCCTTAGGGTGCACCAGTGTTATTTGTATGCTAAAAGGATGGCACCTTGAGAATGTGTATCAACTATTGACAATTGAATAGGGTGACAATCAAGAATAAATACCCCCTCCCCAGGATTGATGATTTATTTGATCAGTTAGAAAGTGCCAAATGCTTTTCAAAAATTGATTTGAGATTAGGGTATAACCAAGTGAGGGTGAAGGAGTAAGATATACCTAATATTGCCTTTAGAACACGCTATGGCCACTTTGAATGTCTTGTTATGTAATTTTGGCTAATGAATGCACCAATAGTTTTTATGGATCTGATGAATAGGGTACTCAAGCCATTCTTAGATGTGTTTGTGAAAGTGTTTATAGATGATATTTTGGAATATTCAAGATCAAAAGAGGACCACACAAATCACTTATGTCAGGTGTTACAGGTTCTTCATGATCGACAATTGTATGCCATACTTTCTAAGTGTGAATTTTCACTAAAATCAGTGGCATTTTTGGGTCATATTGTATCCGATGAGGGAATAAGGGTTGATTCGCAAAATATATAGTCCATGAAAGATTGCCTAATACCAATGACACCCATAAAAGTTCGAAGCTTCCTCGATTTAGCAGGTTATTATAGGAGGTTTGTTGAAGGTATTTCTTCTATTTCTGCACCTCTGACAAAGTTGACTCACAAGTCAACCAAGTTCTAATGGAATTATGCATGTGAAAGGAGCTTCAAGGAGATGAAAAATAAGCTAACTTCTGCACTTGTGCTAATACTTTAAGAAGGCACCGAAGGGTATGCAGTGTATTGCGATGCTTCAGGAGTTTACTTAGGTTGTGTGTTGACACAACATGGTAGGGTAATTACTTATACATCTAGACAACTATGGACACATAAGATAAACTACCCAACTCATGATCTTGAGCTAGCAACAATTGTATTTAATCCAAAAATATGGCGCGACTATTTGTGTAGGGTTCACATTTCACGTTGATATATATACTGAACATAAGAGCTTACAATACATCCTTAAGAAGAAATACCTAAACTTAAGACACCAGAGATGGCTAGAACTAATAAAGGATTATGGCGTTGATATACTTTACCACCTAGGGAAAGCAAATATGGTAGCCGATGCTCTGAGTCGTAAGGCAATCATGAATATTGGTGATCAAGCCGTGGTAAGTCAGGGAGTGTCTAAGGATCTACGACAACTAGTTAGTTTGGGAGTTCGACTTCTTGAGACTTTAAAGGAAGGGTTTGTTGTGCATGATGTTGTCGAGTCTTCTTTGGTAATGGAGGTAAAAGAAAAACAGCTCGAGTATCCTATCTTACGATGACTTAAAGGCAAGGTGAGTCAAGGTACAATAAAGGGCTTTGACCTTAAACAAAATGGAGTACTTTATTACCATAATAGATTATGTGTGCCTAAAATTAGTGGACTAAAGAAGAAGATAATGGAAGAATCCCATCTTACTAGATGTTCCATCCATCCAGGATCAAGTAAGATGTATTATAATTTGAATGGAATATTTTGGTGGGGAGGCATTAAAAAGGACCTTGCAAAATTTATGGTTCAATGTTCAAATTGCCAACAGGTCAAAGTGGATCACCAATAGCCTGGTGGTTATATCTAGTGTATAGAGCTTCCAACATGAAAGTTGGATATGATCAATATAGATTTTGTTACCAGATTGCCACGCTCATTTTAGAAATTTGACTCCATATAGGTAATAGTTGATAAACTCACAAAGTTAGCACATTTCTTGCCAGTCAGGAGTGATTATACAACTTAAGAGTATGCCAAGACATATCTCAAAGAGATAGTCAGTCTACATGGAGTCCCAATCTCCATTATCTCTAATCGAGGGGCTCAATTCATTGCAATGTTTTGGGAATCCCAATGGAGTTTAGGGACACAAGTGAATTTGAGTTTAGCATTCCATCCTCAAATAGACAGTCAAGTAGAATACACCATTTAGACACTAAAAGATACGTTACAAGTATGTGCATTGTTCTTTAAAGGTAGTTGAATGCCAAGCCATATCTCAAATAGATAGTCAGAATACATGGAGTCCCAATCTCCATTATCTCTGATCGAGGGGCTCAATTCACTGCAATGTTTTGGGAATCCTTCCAAAGGAGTTTAGGGACACAGGTGAATTTGAGTTTAGCATTCCATCCTCAAAAAGATGGTCAAGTAGAATGCACTTTTCAGACACTTAAAGATACATTACAAGCATGTGCATTGAATTTAAGGGTAGTTGAATGGACCATTTGCCACTTATTGAATTTGCATATAATAATAGCTACCATGCGAGTATCAAGATGGAACCTTATGAAGATTTGTATGGAAGGAAATGTAGATTGCCAATTTGATGGTTTTAAGTGGGTGAAACAACCTTGCTTAGGCCAGATCTAGTACAACAAGCCATGGAAAATGTTATGGTAATATGATAGAGGCTAGAAATAACCAAAAGTCATCGCAAATTATATGCGGATGCTGGAAAGAGAGGACTAGAATTCTCAGTAGGGGATTGGATATTTTTAAAGGTGTCTCCAAGGAAAGGGGTTACGAGATTTGGTAAGAAATGAAAATTGAGCCCACATTACATAGGGACATATAAAATTATTCAGAAGTTTGGGCAGGTTGCATATGAACTAGAGCTACGCTATGATCTTTCAATGGTTCATCTATTTTTTTCATGTCTTAATGCTTCAAAAATGCATAGGTGACCCATCCCATATCACTCCTATTGAGGATTTGCAGTTTATAGAAGATTTCACTTACGAAGCGGTACCTATTGCTATTCTAGATCATCAAGTCAAAAAGCTAAGAAATAAAGAAATAGCTTCAATGAAAGTACTTTGGAGGAACCATATGGCCGAAGAGATAACATGGGAGGCTGATGACGCAATGAAATCAACTTACCCTCAGCTATTTGAAGCTAAGGAGAAAGTGCAACATGTAGAATTGGGGGCCTTTGTAGGTACGTGTTTTTGAATGTTTATTGCGTTGAACATGGTTAAATTATCTATTTATGCTAACATTTGAGGATGAATATTCCTAAGGGGGAGGATGTAACTCCCCACACATTACATGAACTAGTCCTACATACATGAAGCATGACATGGTTTGGTCAAATTAGCGCATATTTTTAAAACTTCTTGAATCTCAAATTAGAGGGCAACATTTATCTCTAACGCTGAAGAGGGTTAAGTGTAATAATTTTAAATCAAATTGAGAAAATCACGGACCTAAAAATGTGAGAGAATTAACGTTCATGTAGGATTTAGGAAGCTAGTAGGTGATTCACCTACTTACTTAGCTTAAACTTGCTAGCTAGATGGAGACGAGGTCTAACGTCGAATTTGTCCAATTTCAAATATGGATAAAGTCCATGTTAAGAGTATAACTTTAGTCCATGTTTTAGCATCATAAATGGACTATATTTTTAACCCAAGAAGAATAGAAAAGGGCCCAAGCCCATTACAATTCATTTGATAATTTAGGCCCAACTAACTAAAGAGAAAAAACAAAAATACGCAGCGAAGGCCCATCAATTTGCAATCAATTAAGATCCAAGTGTAATGGTAAAAATGGTACATTACTAACTTGATAAAATAAGGTTAAATACTCAAGATACTATCTGCCAAAATTGTATCTTTAAAAGGGCTTACAAGCAACAACTTTAAGCCACTTCAACTTGTAAAAAAATTTGAATTTCTTAAGGCTTTCTCTCTAGACTTCTTAAGCTTTTAAAGAAGCCATAAGGAGACTTTAAGGGTTCTTGGACAATCCCTACATCTTGGAGGTAATGTTCAGTAAATTCACTTGTGTGCTTAGTATGGTATTCTTATGGAAAACAAGAGATTTTGTTGGTTAGGTATATGCTGAAACTTTTGGACAGCATGTGTCCTAAAGGTTGTTGTATACTCTTCTCGATTATTTTGGAACTTTTATTTTCTTGGTTGGCTTAATTATGAAATATGTTTCCTTTTATTAATTTGTTTCAGTTCTGTAATGATGTATAGAGGTTGTTTGACTGTTTGGTTATACGGAAACAATCGAGGTTTAACATGTTATCTTAACTGTATTGTTTGTAGAAATTGTGGGCTGATTGATTGAGTACTATGGTCTCATGTCCTACACCTATTTTTAGGAATATTGTTTAAGTGTTTTAGGACTGGTTTTATGTGTATATATGATGGGGGATGTTTGGTTAAAGTTGGAACAGGTTCGGAACTATCAACTTCAAAATATAGTGAAGGTATGTAACGTTATGCTCCCTATCCGTATGCTATGTAGAATTGTAATGCATTGTGCTTTGTGGGCAGTTGTAAGACTGTTAGGGACCTAAAATAGGTTGTACATGATATGTCTATGAGAATTTGTATTAGAAAATACGATTAGGGGTGGAAAAGTTGAAAGAATAGGCTTGAGTTTATAATTATATGCTTGCTGCCCATGTGTTGTTTTTTTCTGAGATTGGGCTACCAAGATGTATCTATAAGTTAGTAATGCTAGTCTTATCACCTACTATACTATAGATAAATATTTGTAGGAAGGGAATGTTATCTCAAGGTAAGAGCGAGGTCATACAGCTAGGTATGTAAGGCAACTTGATTTCGTATTATTTATCATAAAACATAGATCCCTACTTGGCACATAAAGGAACTTCCCAACTCTGACACAATTATTCACCGTTTCTCCACTCTTTCATGTGTTTATATGCTCCCATACATAGTTTCCTTCAAATATTCATACATAATTAGATACCAAGTTACATGGGTTCTTGTTGCTAAATAAAGTTCACGAGTTGTTTCATCTCATACACATTTCATTAGTCATGTAATGTACTCTTTTCATTGTTGTATTGCCTTGTATGATCATTTACAGGTCATATGCTACACTACAGTCCTACAGCTCCACTATTATTAACACCAAAAGAGTCATCTCAAAAGTAATTGAAATATAAAGCATATTGCTTATTGATGGGTGGTAACCCGAGGGGTGGAACAATCACCTAGTCAGGGTCTATCCTATCATGGGGGGTAGCCCAAGGGGTGAAAGGAAAAACCTATCCAAGGTCGATATCGATAGATTTACCAATGGCCAGTTGGTCATTTGTTCTACTTACTATGCATAGATTATACAGTAAAGGTAAAGTAATAAAAAGAACTTAAAGTACATAATCCAACAGTATAACTAAAGATGGTCTCTTATACTTATACTAGTCCATAGTTTCATTTGAGTTGTTACTTTATATTCATTATTTCCTGCCTTACAAATTAAGTACATTATCCTATACAGACGTCCATTATGGGGTAACTGCATTTCATGCTGCAGGTACAAGTGCTAGTAGATCTCCCCAGCAGGAGTGCAGGATATCCAGTTGCTATTACCAAGCTCCAGGTTGCTTTGGAGCTTGGTGTGTCTATAGCTTATATTTTTTGTATTGTATAGATAGTTGAGGCAGGGCCTGTCCCAACCCTTATCAGATACTTTTACTTATCTAAAGACTTTGTAAACTACGTAAATTAAAGTGTGGTCATGTCTCATACTTTAGACACCATGGCCCAAAAAACCTAGCCATATGCATTTTCTTTTTGCTTGTTATTGCTATTTACTTTATTAAAGGTATATTGAATGTAGAAATCCCTTATCATATGTATAGAAAGCACATAGATATAGGTTGGTTCTTCTCGACCTTATTGGCAACGTGTGCTAATCCACCTTAATGGGACATTAGGTGTGACAATAAATCAACCTACCAACACTTTGTAATATCCTCATGCAAGATATATTATAACCACTCATCAAATATCATAATAGGTCATAGATTCATATCTCAAAACATGCTAAAACAATCACATCTTATGAAACCGCAACATAGTTCATAATCATTTTCAAAATAAGAAGTACCAATAGATAAATCATCCTGAAAACATGCAATTTACTTAAAAATGAAGGTTGGGCACCATGGGTGAAAGGACCCAATGGTTGAAACCCACATACCTCAAATTTGGAGATTTAGTTGAAGAAGCTTTGAACGAGAACTTGAAGCTTGAATGAATTCCTTGAGACCCGGATGAGTTTGGGACACTTGAATTTGGATGAAATATTCGGTGAAGTGTTAGAGAGGGCTTTGGGGAATGTCTAGAATGATATAGGGTTGAAAAATGACTAAGTATTGGTGTTTCTATGCATAGGGAGGCTTAGGCCCAATCCCCCAAGGACTTGGACCAAAACATGAAAAACTTGGAACAAAATACACTACTCTGCATCGCTAAGAAAACACAAATGGATTCTGGAAATTGAAATTTTCTATAATTTATTTTTTGCTACTGGACTTCTAAAATTGAAGTTATTCCCATTTCCCACTCAATTATGCCCCCTAAACAAGATTATAAAGTTGAATTTTTGATATCATGCTCAAATTTCGAGATATGTATAAATTATGATTATGAGCATTTCTGAGGCATATTTTCGAGTACTTTTTGGAGCATTTCAATATCTCCCTGTTGAGAACATTCATCCGCGAATGTCAAAGAAATGATATGAAAGAAATATCAAGATGATTTCCACCCACACGTGAATGCAATAAATGCATTAAAACATTATTTTAGAATTCCCAACATAAGTATCAAAAATCACCATAAACTTGCCAACATAAACATGAATGCATGCAAATGACATAAGGCCTGAAACTTAAGACTTGAAATCACATAGTGGACCTAAAATTAGTACTTTAGTCTTGAGTAGAATGAAAGAGATAGGGATATCGATTTTACATATCCGTCTTGGCTTCCTATGTAGCACCCTCAACTTGTTGATTCCTCCAAAGGACCTTAATGGAAGTTACATCCTCGTTCCTCAACCTCTTCACTTGTCTATCAAAAATTTCTACCAAAACCTCTTCATAAGTCAAATTGTCTTCAAGAACACCCACAACATCTAAAGGCACAATAGCAGATGGATCACCGATACACTTCCTCAACATAAACACATGGAAAAAAAGGATGAACCATATTCATGTCATTAGGAAATTCCAACTCATAGGCCACCTTACCAACCATCCTTAAAACTCTAAACAGATCCACAAATTTGGGACTCAATTTACCCTTTCTACCAAAATGAACCACACCCTTCATGGGTGAACCTTCAAATAGATCCAATCACCAAATTTAAATTCAAGATCCCTTCTCCTCACATCGGCATAGGACTTTTGTCTACTTTGGGCTATTTTCATCTTTTCCCTTATCAATCTCACCTTCTCCATGGCCTCCTTAACCAGATTGGAATCCAACAAAGCAATCACCCCCACCTCAAACCATCCAACTAGGGACCTACAATGTCTACCATAGAGAGCCTCAAAAGTAGTCATACCAATGCTTGAATGATAGCAATTATTGTAAGAAAGCTCAATTAGTGGAAGATGTTCATCCTGAATACACTTAAAGACCAAAACACAAGCTCTAAGTATATCCTCAAGAATTTGTATAGTTATTTTGGATTGGCCATCCATTTGAGGGTCAAAGGCCATACTAAGCTTTACCATGGTACCAAAACCTCTTTGGAAGGACCTCCAAAAAGAAGAAGTGAATTGAGCATCACCATCATAAATGATAGACAAAGGCACCCCATGCAATCTAACCAACTCATGAACATAAAATTTAGCATAGTCTTCGGCAACATAAGTTGTCTTAACCTATATAAAATGAACCGACTTTGTCATTATATTAACCACAAACCAAATAGAATCGAAATGTTTTCTAGTCTTAGGCAACCTAAGCATAAAATCCATGCTAATTTCGTCACACTTCTAAGTAGAAATCTCTATATCTTGGCTAGGTCATCTGACCTTTGATGCTTGGCTTTAACTTATTGGCAATTGTGACACACCGATACAAACTTAGCAATGTCTCTATTCATACCACCCCACAAAAACACTTCTCTCAAATCTCTATACATCATTGTAGAACCCGGGTGAATAAAATAGGAAGAATTATGAGCCTCCTCTAAAATCTTCTTTCTCAATTCATTAACATTGAGCACACACAATCTACCTTGGTACCTAAGGGAACCATCTCCCCCTTGGGAGAAAACCTCCAGCCTACCATCTCTCACCACATCCTTTAACTCCAAAACAGTGGGATCAAGATCATGATTTGCCTTTACCTCTTCTTCCAATGATGATTTAGAACCATCAACAATCACAACCCCACCAATATCAATGTCTTCCAACCCAACCCCAAATCTAGCCAATAGATGAACCTCTCTAGCTAACAACATGCCAATACTATCAAAATGAGCTAGGCTGCCCATAAACACCCTACTTAGAGCATCAACCACAACATTAGCCTTATCGGGGTGATAATGCACACTCATATCATAATCTTTAAGTAGATAAAACCATCTTCCTTTTAGGTGAACACATATTGGAGACTCTTATGATCAGTAAACACATCAACATGACCCCATACATGTAGTGATGCGAAATTTTTAAAGCAAATACCACGACGGCCAATTGAAGATCATGGGTAGGATTATTCTTTTCAAGCACCTTAAGTTGTATAGAGGCATAAGCTATCACATTACCATTTTGTATCAAAACATATCCTAAGCCAATTCTTGAGGCATCACAATAGAAAACAAACCCTTCCAACCCTTTCGTTAGGGACAAGATAGGAGCAGAGGCAAGCTTATCTTTCAAACTTTGGAAATGCTTTTCACACTCATCGGTCCACACAAAGTTTACCTTCTTTTGGGTGAATTTAGTCATGGGAAAAGCAATAGAAGAGAAACCAACCTCCGATAGTAAACCGTCAAATGTAAGAAACGTTTAACGCCCGATGGAGTCAAAGTTTTAGGCCAATTTGTAATGGCCTTCGACTTCTTAGGATCTATCTTAATACCATTAGCTGACACTACATGATCCTAAAAGACAATCTTTTTCAACCAAAACTCACCATTTCATATTTGGCATACAACTTCTTCTCCCTCAAGTTTTGCAACACCACTCTCAAGTGATTTTCATGCTCCTCCTACTATAGGAATAGGTTAAGATATCATCAATAAATACCACCACAAATAAGTCAAGGTATGTTTTGAAGACCCTATTCATAAGATCCATAAAGATAGTCGATGTATTGGTCAACTCAAAAGACATAACCACAAACTCATAGTGCCAATACCTAGTAAGGAAGGCCGTCTTTGTAATGTCACACTCCCTCATCTTCACTTGGTGATACTCGAAACAAAGATCAATCTTAGAGAAGAGACTAGCCCCTTGAAGTTAGTCAAAATGATCATCAATCCATAATAGAGGGTACGTATTCTATATGGTGATCCTATTAAGTTGTCGGTAATCAATGCACATTCTAAGATTATCGTCCTTCTTCTATACAAACAACACAGGTGCACCCCAAGGTTATTAGCTAGGCCTAATAAAACCCTTCTCCAACAAATCCCTCAATTGATCCTTCTACTCCTTCAACTCCGCCGAGGCCATATGGTAAAGGGGAACTGAAATGAGTTGAGTATCGGGAAGGAGGTCTACACCAAAATTTGTTTCCCTTTTGGGAGAAAGATCGAGAAGCTCATTAGGAAAAACATTACGGAATTCATTAACTACCAGAACTAACTCTATAGGAAGGACTTTGGACTCAATATACCAAACCCTTACAAGATGATAGACACACCTTAGAAATCAACTTATGGTCTTTCATACAAGAAATGAATGTACCTATTACTACCACATCAAGAATCCCCTAGTCAAGGATGAGTGCATTAGGGAATTGGAATTTGACCCTACGAGTTCTACAATCAATAGAAGCATAATATGTATGCAACTAATCCATCCTAAAAATGACATCAAAATACACCATATCCAACTGAACAAAGTCACATGGCAATATTTTATGCAAAATCAAAATAGAATAATTTCTATAGACCCTTCTAGCAATAATGTATGCACGAATGGGAGTGGACACCTCATAAGGCTCACACAACAATTTGAAGTTAACATGAAACTTTTTGGCAACAAAAAGTGTAACAAAAGAATGAGTGGCACACGGGTCTATCAATGTATACACATCAAGATCAAAGACTTTAATATATAGGTGATGGTATCAGGCACCTCATCCATCTCTTGCCTCCCTTGAAGAGCATAGAACTGATTTTGCCTTGGGGCACCATCTTGTTACCTTTCCTTTGTCTAGGACCAATATTTATATCTTGTACTTGTGGACGACCATCTCTACCTTTATTGCAATTATGGGGATAATTAATCATTTTGTGACCTGCTTGCCCACAACTATAGCAAGCATTATAGCTCTTAAAACAAGGGCCATCATAGCCTCTATCGCATCTTGGACACATAGCATTTGGAACCACACCACCACTACCTTGGACCCTTGGGTTATCATTAGCAAACATTCTATTAGGAGTATTTAAAGATTCTTGGCCTTGATGAAACCGGCTACCCTTGGTACCTTGGAATCTAGGCTCAAAACGAGCCTTCTTGGCCTCATTTCCTCTTCTCTTTCTCAACTTTTACACCTCCAATTGTTCGGAATAAGACATCAGGCGGGCCAAATCCATATCAATTATCAACATGGTGGCATGACACTTCTCATTCACCAAATGGGATACACACATCACAAACTTGCTCATCCTAGACATTGGCTCAACCACTAATTGTGGAGCATATTTTGAGAGTTGGTTGAACTTAAGGGAATACTCCCTCATAGTCATCGACTGTTGCTTTAAATTCATGAATTCCTTCATTTTAGACTCCCTTATCATATGAGGGAAGATCTGGTTGGCAAATGCCACCTTAAACTACTCCTAAAGGATCACATTGTTGTTCCCCTTCTCTACTTCCAGTTGAGTAAACCATAATTAGGCCACCCCTTTGAGTTGGTAGGCCGCTAACTCCTCTTTCTCCTCTGACTTAACCCCTATAATAGACAATATATTGTACACCTCATCACTAAATTATTGAGGATCCTCATCCACTTTAGACCCATAGAACTCTGGTGGGTTCATCCTAGTAAAATCTCTTGCCCTTGAGGCCGTGTAGGAGCATGAGGGGCTTGGGACCCTTGGTTGGTTTGATCAGTCATCACATTGGTTAGCATGTTAATAGAATCACAGAACACTTCATGAGCCGATTTTTCTTCAATTGTACGAGCTCTTCTTCCTCTAAGGATAGGCATGATCTAAAATAACAAAGAACATTCATTAGGAGAAAGCCTTACCTTAACTTCTATAGCATGATGTAAATCAAGGGAAAGGGAAACATTTCCTAAAATGACTCATAGCCTCTTACACTGTCACGACCTAAGCCTAAGGCCTAGACATGTCCGACTAATATAGAACTCGAAGGGACCCCAAATGATCCTTATTGATTATCATTACACATCCTTGGTCGCGGAAGCAATTAAAAGACATTTGAAGAATGGAAATAAGGGGGCTCTAAGGGAAAGCTTATCATAGCATAGGATCAAGAGATAATAGAATCCACACATAGCATAAATATATACCTTTGTCCAATGTCACCTCAACTACATAGATAATAGCGGGGACCAAGACATACAACCAGGCTTACCCTTATAGTAAATAAGATCAAAACATCGAGGATAATAACGTCTTCTATATTGTAAGAGTTCAAAAACTAGGTACCCCGAATGGAGCACTCACTAACTATCTTGACAAAGTCATACTAACCATATGGAGGAGGATGCTCAAGAGGGACTCCAGTTCTTACATGATGATATAATATAGGCAAAAGTGTGCGTTAGTATGTTTGAATGTACTAAGTATGTAGGATGCAATGTTGTAGGAGTTAGGCATCATAATCAAAATGCATAACAATAGGAAATAGGCATAATATAATAATATTGTATGTATGATCAATTATTAAGTAAAACTTGCTTAACTAACTCATGCTTATATAGGATAACATATGCGTAGACAAGACCAAGCTAGATTTCCAAAGTAAAAATGCCTTGGTAGGTTGGTTATGATACAACCCTATTGCCTAGGTACCAAGGTACAAACCCTTTGATAGGTTACTAAGGTACAAACCCCTTGATAGGTTAGGGATGATGCCTCCTTATCACCCTAGTGCCAAGGTACAAACCCCTTGATAGGTTAGTGATGATGCCACCAAATCACCCTGGTGCCAAGGTACAAACCAAACGATAGGTTACCAATGTACAACCCCCTTGATAAGTTAGAGAATGGTTACACCCTACCTCCCTTGATGATTGGGGCATACCCCTCAATTGGCTATGGTCAATCAAACAATATAGAGAGAGATATCCTATACATACTTTTCTTTTATCATCATCATAACATCTTATAGATACTCTGCTTTCATCATCACAACATTATTCATAACATAAGATATGCTTTAGACCTTCAATTCCTTAAGAAACCACAACTACATATTTTATTAAGCACTTAATGGGTGTGAAATGGTAGTATGAGACCATGCAATTTTGAGATGAATTCATGCAAGTAAATCCATTGTAAAATCATCAATAACCATCTTCCAAAACCCCCAAGGTATTCACATCAAAAAACCCACATCAAAACTTACAATAGATCCAAGATATATAGCTCACAACATAGCAAAATAGTCATAACTTTGCATAGTTTTAACATAGTTCATAGACATGTTCATACTAGTAAACCCATTTGTAAACTCAACTTTAAATCATGAAATTTAGGAAAATGATTCTTGGGTATCATGGATGAAAGGAACCCATAAAAGAAACCTCCATATCTTAGGTCTACAATTACTTTGAATTGAGATTGGGAAGAATGGAGGCTTGGAAATGATATTCAAACCAATCTTGTTCTTGGGTTTCCTTAAAATTTAATTGGAGCTTGATGGAGGCTTTTGAGAGAATTGAGAGTGTATTTGAGATGACAGTTATGATTTTGATCCTTTGGAACCTTGTTCAGGTCTTTTAAGAAGGTTAAGATAGCATTGGAAGTCTAAAATGTGTATTAGAGTAATTAGCATTTACGAAAATGTCATTAGTGAACAAATGGAAAAATTGGCAAAGTTTCGTTCACTGGAGACTTCACTGGCCGTGTGTCACTCCACGGGTCATGTGGAGTGCCCATGTGAAGTTCCTTAGTGAAAAAAATGGAAGGTGGAGAAACTTGGAAAAAATATTTGACGTTTCGTCACTTTGACGGGAAACTTCACGGATCATGTGGTGTCACACGAACAGTGTATTAGACCATCCCACGTTACATGGATGAAAATGTTGCTGGCCACAACACACCAAGGTGCCACGGCCTATACCCCTTCACACAATCTGTACAAGGCAATCGTGGCCCATGCCTTAGCTTCCAATGCCACCCATGCCTAGCAAAGCCTCCTAAAATACCTCCACGTGCCTCTTTACTACAACAGTGAGTCACACGACCTATGCCACTAGTCCTAAACCAATACTTAGCCTTACCACACCATTTTCCAACTATAAACATTTCCCACAATTCGTACAAAGCCATACTGCCCGTAGGGGTGCCTGTGGGGCTTCACTGCACGGGAGGGTCTCATGAAAATGGTCATAACTCCTTCATCCAAAATCACAATGAGGTGAAACAAAGTGCATTCCAAAGCTAACTCAAAGGGATCTCATTTGACATGTCATCAGGCACCCATTTTTTAAGTATGTGAAGAGTTATGCTTGTTTAAATTTGACATTTGCATGAACCATCACCCGAAACTCAACTCTTAGAGAAGTCTTGGAGTCATTTAGGTACTAAGAGTCTTCCAGGAACCTAATACACCCTAAACATGACCAAATGAGGCTTGAAAAATATATACATGAGATCAAGAGTTATGGGGTGTCACATACTCATTGTTGTGGTGCACTTCATAACTATGAATAAGACTATACTGGACGCAGTATGTTAGATTATAAGGATGATTAACAACCTAGTGAACTGATACTAAGTTTGTCATGAGCAAAGCCTACGACTATGCTTGACATGGCAAATAGGAACCTAAAAGGTCCCTAAACAAGCCTCTTAGCATATTATTTACACATCCTTGGTCATGGAAGCAATTAAGCAACAACAAGAGTATAAAGAGGGATAAAGGGACTAAGAGAAGTTTTAGATAACCATAAACAAACAAGAGTAAAAAACATAGAATGATTACATCATTTGTCCAACAACATATTTAAACATAGACACGAGCAGGGGACAAGAAACTTTCTGGGCTCACCTTCATAGTATCAAGAGTTCAACATATATAAACAATATAACAAAGAGTAGCATAGTTATTGTCCACAAACATTAGGACTCACCAAAGTTATCTTCAAGATGTCACAACTAGATACAAAGAGGATGATCATGAGGGGCTCTGGTTCCTACACGGTAACATTATGAAGGCATAGAGTATACATTAATACATTTTAATGTACTAAGTCTTTAGGATGATACACAAGAGATAGGCATCATAGTCAAAATGCATATACATAGCCACCAGATAGTATATTAGCAACATGGTATGTATGATTAATGCTTGGAGTATAACATGCTTAGATAGAACATTATACATGTGTAGGAAGAGATCATAATCATATACCAAGCAACTAATACTTGGAATCTAACGCATATCACCCCCATGGAAGGTTATTGAGGTATCTACCCCTCAATTAGTAGTATGGGCCTAGCACCCCCCGACAAGGTGGTCAAAGTATATACCCCTCAACATGGTAGTACGAGCCTAGAACCCCTTGACAATATGGTCAAGGTATATACCTTCCAATATGGTAGTACGGTCCTAAACCCCATGACAAGGTGATTGAGGCATAGCACCCCTTCAACAAGGTGTGGTTATGTGTCAATACTATAGATACTTTCAAGAAATCAACACATATATACGCCCCTTTCAACATCATGAAGTCACTTAACTCATAAGCCATGCAATAGACCTTCAATAACTCTAGAATCTTAACATGATGTTTTATCAAATACTTGGGGAGTGTATAATTCTAGTTCAAAATCATGCAATTGAAGAGTGAAATTATATGATAAAACGTAGTATAAATCAATTGACCAACTCTTGGTAGTACCCTCATGTAAGATACATTAAAATCCCTTATCAAATCTTATAATAGATCATAAATTCATAGCTCAAAACATGTTAAAACAGTCACATCTTATAAAATCCTAACATAGTTCATAATCAAACTCATAATAAGAAATACCCGTAGATAAATGAACTTGAAAATATACAATTTACTTAAAAAGGAAGGTTGGGCACCATGGGTAAAAGGACCCAACGGGTGAAACCAACATACCTAAAATTTGGAGATTTTCTTGAATAAGGTTTGAATGAGAACTTCAAGCTTAAATGAATTCCTTGAGATCCAGATAAGTTTGGGATAGTTGAATTTGGATGAAATATTTGGCTAAGTGTTAGAAAGGGTTTTGGGGAATGTCTTGAATTATATGGGGTTGAAAAATAATTAAGTATAGGTATTTTTACACATAGTTATATTAGGCTAAAGATCCAAAGGCCTTGAACCGAACTAGGAAACACTGGTAAAAAAATACACCACTCCATAATAGCTCTGCACCGCAGAGCTAACACTAATGGCCTTTGGAAATTCAAATTTTGGAAAATACGTTTTGCACTATGGATCATATAAAATAAGGGTTCTACCCATTTGTCACGCAATTTTTCCCATTGAACAAGAATATGAAGTCAGTGTTTTGATATCACACTAGGATTTTGAGATATGTGGAAATTAAAAATATGGGCATTTTCAAGGCATATTTTCGAGCACTTTTTGGGTCATTTCACATACACAATATATACTCTTGTGGGCTAGGAGTAACATGCATTTTATACTTGTACGTTATGTAGTGTCATCTTACTTCAAGGGTAGTAACATTTGAGGAAATTTGCATTTATGGGACTAACTCTTATGCAATATGCATTGATAAGTTTATAATCACCATTTGGATAAACTTCTTGCATGACATATGGTCTATCCCACTTCAAGTTGAATGTTCCCCCAGACTTATATGAAGTTATAATAGGTCTTATTACTACAAGAACTTGGTCTCCAACTTTAAAGCACCTTAAATGAAACTTTTTATTAAAGGCACGAAAGAGACTAGCTTGGCAGCATTCAAGACTTTGTTGTGCTTCAAGCCTATTTTCATCAAGAACTTCTAACTCCGAGAGGTATATTCAAGCATTCTCTTTTTCAATAAGTCCCTCTTAAATAGCATATCTCAAAGAAGGTATTTGTCGCTCAAGCAGTAGGACTGCTTTAATTCGAAAAGCAAGTAAATATTGGGTTGCTTGAGTAGGTGGCGATATGTTGTCACTGATCTAAAAATGCTTTCCTTCTAGTTTGACCTGTTCTATTAGATATGTGGCTTTGTTGTAATCGGACCAAGTAATTATCCTCTCCCCCTTCCCTCAGGGGAGGTGTAGGCATCATAGAGGCCCCGTGTAGTGCTTGCCTTTCTACCTCTCTCTAGATTGCATTCATCCCCATCTTTTGATTCTTCCCATTTAACATGTTATGTATATTATCTATAACAAATATTAGCTCAGAAAGAAATGTGCCTTGTACTTTGCTACCTAGATTTTTATATGTACTGGTCTTTCTAATTAAAGAGGAAAGAGAGGCCCTCCTAATAGGGTAGAGGGGGAACCTTTATGAGAAGGCAATGCAACAGAGTTGAAGAAAAGCAATGTCCACAAGGCTTCTCCCATTCTTTCATACAAGTCTCATTGGGACTTGGAGACAATTTTCTTCAGGAGATTGCATAGATTCTTATTGAATACTTTGCCTAGATCATTGGCAGCAACATGATACATAGAAGATTTGTGCTACTTGAAGCCAAGAAGATGACAAATCTTATTCATTATTTTATTATCAAATGACTTGCCATTATAGATTATTATGTATTGAGGAATGCCAAATCAATATATGGTATCCACTTGAATAAAGTTTACAACATTCTGATCCTTCACTTTCTTAAGTGAAACAACTTTGGCCCATTTCGAGAAGTAATCTGTTGTAACCAAGATATAAATGTGCCCACCAGAAGATTTTAGGAGTGGTCTAACATAATCCAATCCCTATGTATCAAACCACCAAGAATGAGATAGTTGGGTGTAAAACTTTAAGCCGTTGATATAAGAAATTCACATAAAATTGACAAGCCTTGCACCTTTGAGAATATTCTAAGAAATGTGTTACTACGGTTAGCCAATAAGACCCCATGCTCTTTAGATGAAAGTGGATCTTTGGTCAAGATTGATGTGACCCACATACTCCCGAATGTGCTTCTTATAGAGCTTGGCTTGCTTCTTCCTCTCCCAGACGTTGAAGGAGTAGCCCCTCAAATCATCTTACGTATAGTCTGTCCTTATGGTAAAGGAAATAAGATGCATGATGATGAATATCAGTCCTTCTCTGGTATCTTCTAAGACCATCCCATAACATATGTACTTGATGATAGCTTGACACTAGTCCTATTTGTTGGCTTTGAAAGTTGCAAAAAGATGTTAAAACTTATTCTCCATATGTTTTTCTTCATCCAACAGTAATACTACCCATTTTTGGAAGATAGTAACTTGTATTTTATCAGGAAGAGAGAAAGTTGAAGCTAGAGTAACTAATGCATCAGCTGTTTTATTCTCCTTTATTGGCATATGTTAGAGGGTTACATCTTCAAGCCATCCTATAAATTTTGGTCATAATAGTGATATGGGCACAGTTTCGGCTTTCTAACCTTATAGGTTCCTAAAAGTTATTTAATCACTAACTAAAGTTCAACAAAGAGTTGCAATTGTAATTATTTCATGTCAACAACCATGAAACGTTAGCTCAATGTGAAGGATACAATAGGACCTCTCCATGTAAAATGACAAAACACTACTGCAGTGCCAGCTCTACCATGATATGTAGCCCCATCAAAGTATATCTTCCAAGGAGTTTATATTTCAATGGCCATTGCATCTTTGTTCGGGAGCTCATTGTTTAGCTCCCAATCAGTTGTTATCGAATGGTCTGCCAAGAATGCTACTAATGTTTACCCTTTTATAGCCTTTAAAGGGGCATACACCATTTCTAATTGTTGGAACTAGAGATACCACCTTGCTAGTGGGTCGGTGAGGACCGGTTTCAATTTGACAAATTTGATGGGATTTTCTTTAGATATGAGATGAACAATGTGAGCTTGAAAATAGTGCTTCATATTTTGAATTGATAAAACTAGAGAGAAACATAACTTTTTTATTGGCAAATAATTTAGCTTATATGGTGTCCCTATTCTACTCAAGTAGTAGAGGGAGTTTTCTTTGCCTTCACGATTTTCTTGAGCTAATAAGGCTTGTGCGAACCTTTCTTATGCCACAATGTAGAGTATCAATAGCTTTCCAGGTATAGGGGTTGCTAGAAATGGAGGATTTGCTAAATATGCTTTGATACTTTCAAAAGCTTTGCTACATGTTTGATCTCACTTAAAAGGAACACCTTTCTTCATAAGATGACTAAATGGTTGACATCTTCCAGCTAGATTTGAGAGAAACATCCTTAAGTAAACTAACTTTCCTTGAAGGCTTTTTAACTCATAAATGTCTCGAGGCAAGGGCATCTTAAGGATAACATCAACTTTTGCTTGTTCAATCTTAATCTCTCGATATCGCACAATAAAACCGAGAAACTTACCAAAAGTAATCACAATGGCACATATCAATAAACATGCCAAAAGAAATCCTAATGGCACATATCAATAGATTCATACTTACTTGGCATCTTTAGAGCAATTCAAACACCATCCCTAAGTCTCTAAAATTGTTGCCTCTCTTTCTCAACTTCACCACTAAGTCATCAACATAATATTTGACATTTTGGTAGACTAAGTCATTAGATATATTCTGGAAATCCCTTTGGTATATGGCACCCGCATTTTTTAGAGCAAAAGGCATCACTTTGTAGCAATAGACACTTTTTAGGGTGAAAAATGCAGTGACTTCTTCATCCTATGGTGACATGTTGATTTGATTATAGCTAGAAAAACCATCTAGAATGACATTGCCTCATAACTAGTTGTAGCATCAATCATTTTCTCTAAATGGATAGCAAGAATTAATCTTTAGGGCATGCAATTTTGAGATCTCTGAAGTCAACACAAACTCAAATTTGGCCAGTCTTCTTCCTCATAGGAACAATGATTGAAATCCATGTCGGGTATTTAAATTCACAAATGAAGCCTACCTTAATGAGTTTGTTGACTTCATTCTAGATCAACTAGACCAACTCTGGTCTAAAACATCTTTGGGTCTATTTCGTAGGACAAGCATCATTCTTACACTGCTTATCAGTGGACACTATTTTTGGATTTAAGTTAGACATTTCTTTGTAACTCCAAGCGAATATATCCTACACTCTTTGAGTAAATTCATATAAGTGGTTTATTCATCAGCTTCTAGAAAGGTGGTTAAGTAAGTTAGGCTTGTGTCTTTATCAATGGAAAGGTTAATATCCTTTAAAGGATCTATTATGTGTTTCACTCCTATTTCCAGTTCTATGGAGCATCTCCAGCACCTTCTTCTTTTTGTGGATCATTCTCACTAACATATTTATGATACAACACCGAACAATGTATTCAGATTCTCCATCAACCTTTACTTGAGATGAGGCATTGAGCTCCCTCAAAGCTGCAACATGATACGAGAAGCCTACACTTTCTTTATTTTACTTATGTTCCTTAGTGTAAACCATGGTGTGAGTCATTTTCTTTAGTACATCTTCACACAAAACCATGAATTTGATTTTCACTTTATCCTAGAGGGAATTGCATTTTGGATATCAATCTTGATAAGCGGAGCAAGTGTCATCACCCTTAGGTAACTTTTCCAATGCTTCTTATTCTCTTTCATCACTTGTTCAAATCTCTCAAACATAAAAGTTCTCATTATGGGTTTTCCAAGTCGACAATGATAGGGCTTTTGTTATAAAAAGTAGACTCATCTTTAATGGTGATGTAACTGGTACTTGCTCTTATTATGGAGATACAGACTGGAGGTGGTTTGCTATAGCCCAAATCTTCACATTCTTTCCTTGTGATATCATCTAATGGGAGTTTCCCTAATTATATGGCTTATTAGGGTTGTATCCAACCTTTGCAAGTAACTTGTAAGCATTTGGATCAAAGCCCTTTGTATGCCTTATGGGGAGTGACATATCTTGAGGTGGATTTTGAGCCACAAACTCTCCCAGCAGCTTTGAAGACAAGTTGATTGCATCAATGCGTTTGATAGGAAGAGTATCCCTCTTAGTATATTTCCTTGAATATTAGATGATTGACTTGCCTCTTTCTGTACCTTTAGAACATAGCGGGGTACAAAAGTTGGCTTCTTTTTTGAGGACATGATCTTTCCTTTATCTGGATAGGAATCCATCTCCCTAATATAAGGCTTGACCTTTCCAACAATCGCATTAGTTCTTTTGCTGGCAGGTGTATTCGACTTGGTTTATTTGTCATTATTAAGTGTTGCTTCCTTCATAATAGAATTATTCAGGTAGAATATTGCATCAGCAAAGTTTGACTCTACTTCAATAAGAGATTATCATCAGTAATTATTTTCCATTTAAGTCCATCTTGAAGATACTTCAAACATTGATAGCAAGACGATGAGACAATTTTGTTCTCATGTACCCTAGGCCTACTAAGCATTATATTGTATGATGTCTTTGCATCTATTACATGTATCCATGTACTAGATCATAAATCACCAATATGGATTTCTAACTTGATGGAGCCTATAGGCCTCTGCACCCATTGATTGAATCCTTGTATCAATAGATGACTTTCATTAAGTTCCTCAGTCGTGATGCCTAGTTCTTTTACTATATGCATGGGCAGAATGTTAATTCTAGATCCTTTATCAATCAAGATTCTATTTATCCTCTTCTCTAGAACATGACCTACCATGTAAAAGGACGATTATTTAGTTTTTTCACCAAATAAGATATTATCCTATGTAAATGTGATTTTTGTATCTCATGTATGTAATTCTTAAGGAGAGTATTCTGCAGGCTTCTTAGAAGATAAGGGAGACAATTTTGATAAATTTTTGCCCATTGCCTCTTCTTTATTCATTAAGACATCTTTGATAAAGTTTCACCAACTGTCTCTCCTTTATTAGTGTTAAAACATGATTCCTTGTTGTTGTCATCGATAGTTCTACTGTGAAATCAACTAGGTAAAAACTCTCCAAAAGTCATAGGACGTAGTGGCTTATAGTAATGATGCACTTCCACTTTTGCTTTCTTTAGATGCGTGACTAACTTTTGCATCTTTGGTCTCCTCACCATCCTTCCTCTTGTCAGTTGCTTAACGATTGTCTTCATGAACTTGTCTTGTTATGTCTTTACCTAGTCACGAAAATCCAACATTCATCATTATCTCTTATCAGTTAGGATTTTATTTGGCTCTAATGATTTTTTTTTGCATAGGTATATATTTGGATTTGATCAAGGAAGAAAAAAGTGATAGAGATTTAGTTAGAACTAGTTTTCTTATCATCAAGGAAAATCTTCTCTTCCCTAGCCAATTACTTAACTTTATCCTTGAAGATAAAATACTTTTCGAGAGAATGATCCAAAATTCTATGATATTTATAATAGTTTGGATAATCGGTCTTTCTAACTTCATGGAGCCATTTCATCTCTTGTAAATTGATGAGCTTTAGTTTAACTAATTTGTTAAATATTTGAGAAACACCAGAATCCAGAAACAGGCATTCTTTTTCTTGCACCTCCTTTAAAGTCAACTTTCGATATATACGCCCTTGAAAAGTTATCTTCAAACTTTGCTTCCTGCTTTCCTTTGTAGTGAACTTCACGGGTGATGCATTGTCATTCATGGATTCCTTGTTGCCATTTTTGAGCACAAATTTGCTCCACTTTTCATTTTCTTTCTTCTTCTTTCTTTTAAGAGGATCACAGAAAAAGAATAACATCCTTTACTGCAGAAGACATGCTTAATTCCATGATGTGAGTATGAGTCGCTAAATCTTCGAAGGACTTTGGCTTGATTCATTTTATGAGATAAAGAAGTCCCTGGTAAATTCCTTGGATACACATTTCAATGGGAGAAGCATCAGTAAGTCTATCTTTGCAATTTCGACTCGCGTTCCTCCATTAATTTATGAATTTGATGACTAGATTATATTTTCTTTGGCGAGTGTCTATGAGTTCTACCATGCTTGTTATTTGTTATTGTGCTATAGAAGCCATTAAGAAACTCATGCTCTAGTTTGTCCCAATTAACAATGCAATGAGGCTCAAGATTTGTCTACCAGTCAAAGGCATTTCCTTTGAAGGAACGGATGTACTGCTTGGCAAGATAGTCTTCATATGTCCCAGCATTGTTACATGTCTTCACAAAATGTGCAACATATTTATTTTGATTTCTTTTGCCCTCGAACTATTGAAATTTAGGAGGTTGATAACCAACAGGCATTTTAAGGCTATCAATCATTGAAGTATTGGTCTTAGCATACATATGGGAAGACTTTATAGAGACTTTATACTTGTCTTTGATGGTCTCTTCAATAAACTCCTTTAATTCATCAAGTGGGATCATCCCTTTTGCAAAAGCTAACATCTTTTTGATAGACGGTGCTCTCTTCACAGAGTTTTCATTGTCCTGAATATCAATAACCTTCCAAAGTGCATGAAAAGATTCCCCATCTAGTAAGCCATCTACCCTTTCCATCAACTTATCGATGCTAGACTCTTAGTGTTGCACATGCTTGGTCAATCCTTCAATCATCTTCGGCAGATTTGAGAGTTGTCCCTATCTAGTGTTGCACATGCTTAGTCATTTATTGCATGACTATAAGAGGCATTCAAAAGAAGCACGGATTATTGTGAAAGTTGATATTCAGAGGGCTCACATTACGCGATGCATATGGAGAAGATTCATCAGAGGAGTCACGGTCTCTCTTTATAGTAGAGATTTTAGAACCAGAGAACTTAAGTATAGCTAAAGTTTGCTTGATCTTCTCAGCAACACTATTTCCTTCTTCTAAAGCATTTGTAGAGGACATCGACCCCTTTGGACTTAAAGATCCAAAATTAGGACTTGGTATAAACGACACTCACAATGTTTAATTGGTTGTCCTAGAATAGTGGCTTTGATCCTTGTAACAACTCTAAAACTTTCAAAAGTAATGTCTAGGATTCCCTCTACTTCAGCAGAGAGCTTGGAATCATCAACCTTAGAGAAAGTTGATTGGGAGATCTTCTTGGAAGCCATTTCTGTATTCTTTGATGCTTGAAAAGTTGAGAAAGAGGTAGAGATTGTCCCACTGGTGTGCAAGAATTTGTATGACAATAAAATTTGCATGGTGAAAATATTAATCAAGGAACGAAAAGTATTGCAACAATCATTGTGTTTTGTTTCAAGGAGTGAGTTCTACAATCTCTATAAATCCTCTGATTTGCCTTTTTAAATATAAATTTCAAGGGCTCTTTAACTTGATCTTGAATCTTGAAAAAATTGATGGATTTGATCTTGACTTGTACTTGAATTCAAGGATGTTTGGGCTTCATCTTGAATTTGGTGGTCTTGATCTTGATTTGTGGATTGATGAACTTAAACTTGAATTTGATACAGACTTGTTCTTGAACTTGATCTTCACATCTACTTGAATCCAAGGGCTTTTGGGCTTGTTGTTGAATCTGGTGGCCTTGGTCTTGATGTGTTCATAAACTTGAATACTTAAATTTCTTGAAATCTTCAATTCTTATTGCTTGTAATAAAATCTGCGTACTTGATCCACGAGCTCTCTCTGGCTTCATGTTAGAATTCTTGATGTGAATTCTGAATTATGAGGACCCCTATATAGAGCTTTAAAATAGAGGAGTCATGGCGGGATCAAGCTTTCTTCCAGCCAATTAGATTTAAGGTGACAAGGCGTAGGAACAATGATCAGAATGGTTTCTTTTCAAGTGACATGGCGACATTTGATTGGTTGGAACATATCGCTTGTACATGTGGCACATTTTTATTGGCCTTTGATTGACATAGAAATGCCATGTCATTTTGACACATTGTTTGACCCTTTAGACTTCTCATTTTGACTTGGCATGCCACGTCATCTGACACGTGGTATCAAGTGGGCCTCTAAGATGAGAGGATATGTGGACTAATGAAGTGGGTCATCTTTTGTAGTCCAAATAAATGAATTTGAGATTTTAATTAAGTCCATGTTTTATTGGACTTAGCTAATTACCAATTATATTAATTCATAATATTTATTTGGACTAATATATTTTGAATCATTTTATAAAACTTATATTTAATAAATTTTATATGATTATACCACCATCGATCTGTAATTTCTTTTCCTTTCTTGTTTTGCCTCATTATTAATTTTAAAAAATTAAAATTCTAGGACATAAATATTTAACATGCTTAAAATTTCATGGATCAATGTCCCTACCAAGCACGCTAGTAAAGAAAAGATAAACTTAAGTTTCATAATAAAATAATCTCATAAACGAAAGGAAGGAAATATAATAATAACAGAAAGTAAGTGATAGTTAGAAAATAGTAGTATTCTATTTAACACATACTCTTCTTGTCGAAAAGTTGAAAGGAAAACGCATCACAACAGCTAGATCTTCTGGAAATTTGTTGAATTTGAGTTTCACTGTGTCAACCAATTGGAGAAGATTGAAAACTGAAAAGAATTAAATTATACTACACAACGTTTTGCCTGAGCAAATTAGAACATGGAGGGTTGGCTTCTATTCGCAACCAAAGGTCGTTAAAAATTTTTAGTTACATAACTACGTATTTGTACTAACAGAAAGGTTTTTTAAGTAATTTGACTTTTAAATTATAGAGTTCATACTTTTAAGGTAGTAAGTATATGTATAAGTATTAGTATAAGTATACATATAGATATAGATATAGATAGATTATTGATATTAATTTTTGGTCTACACATCATCTTGAGAGTGAGTCTTTCATATATTTTTTTGGATTTTAAAATTGTTCGAGAGTATACAGTCTTATTTATTTATTTATTTTTTATCCACAACATACTCTTCACATGCTTGATTGATCTTAATCACGAATTTCCAATATAAATTGTTTGTTGGCAGTAGTGAAGAGTTAAAACTCCACTTAAAATATTAACAATCAACACATACTATCTAGAGAGAAAACACATATAAAACGTGCTTCTGCTGTGCAATAATATATTATTTTAGTTATTATATTTATTTAAGTATATACAAATATTTTATGGATGGTCGATGTTGAAGCTTCAACTCAATTTAACTTAACAATACTCCAACAAACACTTATTTTTAATATTTTACATCTTTTCTATGCATTATACGTACATTAAGCCCATTAAAATCTATTATGTAGATAAATGATGATGAAAATCAAAGTCAAGAGCATTATTTATGTCATGAAAGATTACAAGTGTGAGATTCTTTCAACCATTTCTATCCGTAACTCTTCCAGTAAAAGCTAAACATTTGTGTTCAAATGCAAGACTTGATAGGACAGTAGAATATGTCTGTTAGTGAATGGGGGTATTTATGAGGGTGGAAATTTGTAGCGAATAGTGACTTGTAAGGAAATACTAAAGCCTGCCCAAAGTCATCAAACACCTTATTTGGATGTAAGGAGGGTACTTGAATTTGATGTTGATGATTTGGTCTACTTGAAAGTATCGTCTATGAAGGGTATGATGCATTTTGTTAAGAAAGGGAAAGAATAGGCTTATAGAGACAAATAGCTAGAGAAAAATGTCAATATTGGTGCAATAAGGATGATTAGTAGTGTTATACATGTTTCCAGTAGAGTTTCCAATAGGGACTAGTATGGTTCTAAAGGTGGCAGATCTGGTAGTAAAGACAATATTAGGGGAGGAGGCCATGAGGGACATTTCTACATAACTTTAACGCAGTCAGTCGCTGATGCATTAGATGAATTTGTTACAAGTATGATCACTTTATGCAGTAGCCAGCCTTTTGTCTTATTTTATCCTGATTCTACTTATTCTTATTTGTATGTTTACTTTTATTCGCAGTTGGGGGATAAGCCTCGAGCCTCTTTCATCTCGTCTTTGGGTTTCAACCACCATAAGAGATTCTATAGCAATGGATCAGGTATGTTAATAATGTGCGATTATTATTCAGGGGCAGGACACCTAGCCAAACTTGATGTTTTTTGATATTCCAGATTTTAACACTATTCTGCATATGGATTGGTTAGCTGCTTATTGTTTAATTGTGGATTGTTATGCCATGATCATTAAATTCGCATTGCCTAATGTACAAACTACACACGAGTTTGTATAATATCCTTTGTTCGAGCCTAGATGTTGGTAGCTATCAGATGTTCAGAATATTTGGATCATGTTCAAGATGTGATAGCTGAGGCTCATTCAATTAGTTCAATTTTCGTGATTTATGATTATCTAAATGTGTTTTCTATTAATTTTCCTTGTCTACCTCCACATAAGGATGTTGAATTTTCCATAGATTTGGAGCCGAGAACTGTAGCCATCTCTATTCCTCCTTATCAAATGGCTCTTTCCAATCTTAAAAAGATCAATATTTAGCATCAAGGTCATCTGAATAGTGTTTCATTTGGCAAAGATTTTCTCCCTGGGTTTCTCTTATGTTGTTTTTAAACAAATAAGGATGAGACTCTTAGGATGAGCATTAATTGTAGAAAGTTGAATAAGATGGTGTTTAAGAACTATTATCCCCTACCTCATATTGATGACTTATTTTATCAACTATAGGCGGGCTGCCTTATTTTCTATGATCAATTGTGTGTCCTATTATCATTAGCTGAGGATTAGGATAGAAGACATATCTAAGACTGCCTTCCAGACCTATTATGGCAATTATGAGTTCTTGGTTATGTCTTTTGTATTGACTGATTCCCCCTTGCTTTTATGGATATGATGATAAACATATTTAGACTTTATTTAATTTATTATGATACAATTTGCATTGATGAAATTATGGTATACTCATGGAGTCGAGAGCAACATGCCCACACCTGAGGATTGTGCTTTAGATACTGACGACCCACCAGCCTTATGCGCATTTTTCTAAGTGTGATGGGGCAGATAGTGTCCACGGATGACACTATGGTCAATCCACTAAGATTGAGGCCATCCGTGGTTGGGCTAAGCCCACATTTATTACTGATGTTAAGAGGTTTGTTGGTTCAGTTGGGTAATAATGAAGGCTTATTGAGGAGTTCTCTACTATTGCTACACTGATTACTCGACTAACTTATTAGGGTGTCCCTTTTGTTTGGCCTGAGAAGTGTGAGTTGAGCTTTCCAATACTTATGAATATTTGTACTATTGATCCTATTTTGTCACTTTCATTTGAGGGCGAGGGGTTTATAGTATATTGTGATGCCTCTAGTATCAGCCTAGGATGTGTTCTGATGTAGTAAGGCCAAGTAATTGCTTATGCTTCCAACAGTTGAGATGTCATGAGCATAACTACCTAATTCATGATCTCGAGTTAGTAGTGACAGTTTTTGCGCTTAAGATGTAGGGACACCACTTATTTGGGGTCCATTATGATATATGTACTATCATCGAATCCTGTAGTATATGATGAGCTAAAGGGATTTGAAGTCCAGGCAGAGGCATTAGATTTAGCTATTAGAAGATTATGAACTCTCTATTCTCTATCATATGTGTAGTGTTAATGTAGTGGTGGATGCCTTGAATTGGACGACTACCAGTATATGTAGCTTAGCTTATTTGCCTAATGTAGAGCAGCCTTGGGAACTAGATATCAAGTACCTGGCTATTAGGATGGTGAACATTGGATGTTTCAAACTCCAAGCAGGTGTTAGCCTTTATTCAGTCTCAATCTACTCTATTTGATCATATATGTGCCAGACCGTACGAGGATGAGTCACTAGCACCTCTCAGCAATTGAGTGTTCTAGCAAGGTAATGGTGTGGATACTACAGCCTCAAATGGGGTCCTCATATTTGATGGCTGATTATGTATTCTAAGATTTAGGGGTTTGATATAGCTGATTCTACATGAGGCTCATGAGTCTACATTTTCTATCCACACAGGCAAAATGATGATTTCTTGGAATTTGAAGCAACATTACTAGTGAGACGGTATGGGAGAGATATAGCTGATTATTTATCATACTGCCTTAGCTATCAGTAGGTAATAGTCAAGTATTAAAGACCCGATGAAGAGCCTCAAAGGTTTTCCATTCTCGAGTATAAGTGGGAGCTAATCACCATGGACTTTGTAATGGGATTGCCTAGACTTTCAAAGGTATAGATAGCATCTGGATCCTTGTTGATTGATTGACAAAATTAGTTGATTTCCTTCTAGTTGGGTCTTCCTACCGTGTTGAGAAGTTATCCTATACATATACCTGGGAGATAACAATATTCATGAGGTATTGGTGTCAATTATATTAGATCATGGCTCACATTTTTATCTCCAGGTTCTAGAGAGCATTCTAAAGAAAGTTGGGCACCTGAGTTAACATTAGTATTCATTCACAGACTGATAACCAGTCAGAGCATACTATTTGGGTCTTGAGAATACGATTGTCACTCCCTAGGAGGGGACTCTTGGCATGACTGGCACTTGAAGAACCATTGTTGATTCTCTAAGAGAATCACCTGGCCTCATCATCACATCATACTTAACAGTGAAAGAATACTAAGAAAACTTGTCATTTTAGATAAATAAAACTCTATTATAATAATAGTTTCCAATGATCGGATTTGGAAAATAAACAACAATTGACAATCCTTTACTCAATATCTATGAATCCTCTGCCAAATATCCTAGATAGTACCATGATAGGCCATGGCTACCACCATTCAAGGAAATAAAAATACTTAATGAAAACTAAAAGGGCTCCTTCGAATATCATGGAGGGTACACCAAATTTGGGAGTAAAAATTTGGACCTTAGCGATACACTGGCTAAAATACTCTATCACCTGTATCTACATCGTTAATAATGTAGGCCCAAGTGCACATCAGTACATGGAATAAATTGGCATGTAAAATGACTAAAGGAAACTAGTAAAGTTGAACTCAAATTAGTCAATTCGACTCAGAACTCAATGAATATGGAAGTTTAAGGTTTAGAATCATGCCTTGATAATCAGCTTAGTGTTATGCAACTTCGTTCAAAGCATTATATGCTCAATCAGGCGTTGCATAGGAGTTTCTCTTAACTGACATCTAGTTCCACCACCTTTAGTTTTGTGATATACAACAAAAGCTAGGTCATTGTCATGCCTATCCTAAACATACCAAGGTAAAGAAAGATTAATTCTCACTTGGATCCAAAATAAGTGTCCATAATTTTAGGACATGAGTATCCTGAATTAACGGTACAATTAAACTATGATCGCAACGTAGTTTATTGGTTGTAGTAGCTACCTACATGCTCCCATATTGGTGCTTGATACTCCTTCAAAGACTAAAATATGCTCATGCCAATCAACTGAGCTCAACTAAACATAATCACTCAAAAGCTCAATCGATTCGGGTCATCAATCATACATGGACTCAAGACTAAAACTCAAACTCAATTTTAATTTAGACTCTACTCGATCATACCAAACACATGATAAAGTAAGATGTTCATTATATATGCATAAATACAAGCAATATACTCTCGTACTCAATTTGCTCAGTCTAGACAATAAAAATCATGGTCTCAATCTGATCAAGGCAACAAAGGTTATTTAGAATTCTGCAATTTAAAGTTCATAGTATTGAAAAGAAATGTTACCCTCTCATTTCATATGACCAGCATGTAACTGATTAACCCATTCATAAATATGTATAATGACTCAAAATAATTACAAGTATTCCTAGATTAGGATCATGGAATTTTTCCATGCTAATTGTATATAAACTCAATTTAAGTAGGCGAAAGAGCATGTGGACCGATTCAATCCTATGATGTAGGAACCCTTAAATACTATAAATTAGGAAAAATGATCAACTCTCTAACAACCCTCAAGCTTGAACTCAAAACCATCGTTTCTATCCCTTTCTTCAATGCTCTCAAGGTTTCTAGGTGTATAATGAGGAATAATACACATAGGGTAATGATAAAAGGTCTAAATCAGGTCCAAAACATCATGGGTTTTACTTAAATGAGGTAGGAAAGTACAAGAGTACTCCTCTTAATCAGCCGATTCGAACCATGAGACCCCATATGGGGGTCGTGGTTCCACTTACGGGCCAAAACTTACCCTTTGTAGATCGTAGAGCACGAAATTTGGATTACTAGAAATTGGACATTGGTTTCTACGAATACCTTGATACAGGTCGTAAGATGCACCATAAGACTTCGTGTCAACTCTTCATTCAGAGTTGAAAAATCATGGGTTCTAGAACATCATTCTATGAAACATGTCTTACTAACCTTAATAGAAATGAGGTTTATCTAGGTAACCATTGTTTAAGATCCAAAAAATTTGATCTTCAAATGATCAACACATGAAACACATTCTACAGGTCGTAGAATAATGTACGGACTATATAATGTCTCGTACATAGGCCTCAGACTTGGAAAAGTTTCACTATGTCAAAAGGGCAACTATAAGGCCTCATCTATAGGCTGTAGATCACTCTATGGACCGTCAATGACCATTCGTGGTTTATTGCAGAGACTTTTTTGAGTGAATTTTCTCTAGGGACCTACACAGACTAGGTAGGGTGAATTAGGGGTGTTACATTATCTCTCTCTTGGAATCATTTGTGCACGAATGAAGAGATATCTAGGAACCTAGTTAGGGCACATATCCTATCGTACACTCTAACAATCAAAAAGTTCACAGATCACTCATGCAATCAATCAATTAAATAGATAAGCAAATATCTAATCAACAATCAAACCAATCATAAATTGAAATCTAGGACTCTATTGTCATCCAAACTTTGAATAGAAAGTAACTCAAACGATAGAAAAGACTCATTACCATGAACTCTCTCGCCATCGATAGGCAGGAACAAATGAGGGTACTTGGCCTTTATATCCTCTCTAGTTCTCAACTTGCGAACATTTATTATAAATGGTGTTTGGCTTTTAAGACTAATAGTCCACTGAAATGATTTGAAAAAAATGACTATTTCCTCTTTGAAAGTATGTATATGTATTTTACAAGTGTTATTATGGAATAATGACTAAGCACTAATAGATTGAGAGGGGAGGGTTGTCACACCCCAAGTTACCATTAGGGCGGACTGGCACCCTTGCCGATAAGGTTCGGGAGAACCAATCTATATCTATTCACTTTTTTACATATTATAATTAACTTTCTATGTTTGGCATGCTTATAGGGAGATAAATGGTTATAACAAGCTAAAAGGAGA